>LPNX011020726.1:3148-16349 GCA_001517045.1 Pseudotsuga menziesii | reverse complement strand
ACCAGTTTTATGAGTTAAAAAAGTGCACCTGACAATAGTTAACTGTGAACTGAAAACTGCTTTGCAGGTGCAAATTCAATAATTTTAGAAGAAATATGAAATTCCTTAAGTGTGGTTGTAAGCATCCAAAGGATGAGCATATTTCCAGGCAAGTTTGGAATGATTATCGGACTGATGCAATGGGTGATTTTCAGCAGTCTAAGCATTTAGAACATAAATTGAAGAATCCAGTAAACACAGCAAACACTTTGAAGGCCCGGAATGAATGCATTTTAATTTTTTTTTTTTAAATTTTCAACAGGCGTCGCTTAAGCGACGCTTCTACCTGTCGCTTAAGCAACGGTTAATGGTTATATCTGTCGCTTGGTCGACGGTTTTCAAGATTTTATACAGTATTTTTTTTTAAATATTAACTCACCGTCGGATAAGCGACGGTTAATGGTTATATCTGTCGCTTGGTCGACGGTTTTTCATGCTTTTATATAGTATTTTTTTTTAAATATTAACTAACCGTCAGAAAAGCGACGGTCCTTCTATCGCTTAACCGGCGACATGAAGGCTATATTCTTAAAAAACTTTTATTACCGTCGAAGATGTGCCATCGTTTATCCGACGCTTTAAATTTAACCGACGGTTACTTAGGTGTCGCTTAACCAATGGTTATTTAGGTGTCGGATAACCGATGACAAGTTTCCGACGCTTAGAAAAAAATCATAGTGTCGTACATGCGACAGGGAAGTGTCGAAAATTTGACAATACGGCCGTCGGATTTTTGGGCAAAATGTAGTAGTGTCCTCCAGATGGTGGACCTCTAGGTTGTGGGCCTCAAGACGGTGAGCCTCTAGGTGGACCTCCAAAAGGTGGTCCTCCAGGCGGACCTCCAAAAGGTGGTCCTCCGGATGGTCCTCTAAAACTCCCAGTAGTGTTCATTGTTAGGATTTATAATCCTCCCTTGATCAAACTATCTATTAGATTATATTAGCCAAACTTAGGAGTTATTTAATTATTATTTAGTCCACCAGTACCATTGGGTCCACTTGGCCTAATGGGGCCATATGTACCAGTCACTAGAGTGTGGGGAACATCGATAGAGGATAACTGAGACTGACAGCACTTGCATGCATCAATTTAGGCTATTCCTAGGCCAATCCCAACAATTTAGGAGCCACTGGGAGTGTTGGCACCAACCTCCTTCAATTGTTGGAAGTTGGTAACTAGTTAAGCTTAGTTATGCTTCAGCTACATTTAGTTAGTTTTCTTCCAGTTCAATTAGCGCTAGTTTTGCATGGCTGCATGTGGGAAGGCACCAGTTCTCACCTACTTCTCACCTACCACTGCAGTTAGACTAGTTTGATTGATTGTAACTGATTGAGAGACTGGATTAGACATATGGAGTAGCTAGTTGAACTCTGATAGTGATTTAGACATCTTTAGTTAGCCATGCAGCCAGATATAGTTATGGATTCAAATTCATCCCTAATGATTCAAATTCCTCCGTATGTAATACCATTGTAGCACTGAATATTGTAATGAATTATATACTGTAATCATCTGAGCAGTAATTGTCTATTTCCTATGATATTTGTTTTGTTGAGTGTGTATTATTCATTCCTTTTCACTGCATAATAATTAAGAATTAGGTTGCACTCATTTCCTGAAGATATAATGGCACAATAATTCTAATATGGTATTAGAGCCATCTCATGCAAGCTTCAAGTTTGTATACTCTCCATTGCACACCATAAGTAGTAGGGTTTCCATAGAAGTCCCGCAAAGATTGCATTGCTTCCTCTGAATTTATTCAGAGTGGCGAGGCAAGCCTGACAGACCCTGATAAAGTGTGCATCTTGAGAGGGAAGACTTGATTCTAACAAGTTCAAATGATTTTGGTTTTCCAGTGAAATTATAGAAGTGTTACATAGATTTTGTGAAGATATTGTCTGTTTCAATAGGAGAATTATGGATTCTCAACCCTCCACACCTCGGATCCTAACACCCTTCAATTATGTTGATTGGAGGGAAGATATGCAATTTTCCTTGCGCAACAAGGGATACTTTAGGATAATACTTGGAAGGGAGGTTGATCCCCATCCAGCTGACAAAAATAATTTTCTGAACCGCTTAGATGAAGCTTTTGGTAATCTATGTACTCACATATCCAGAGATCTCCTCTTTCACCTTAAAGGTTTGAGGACTCCCAAGGAATATTGGGAGAATATTGAAGTCTTATTTGGAAAGCAAGATGAGCTTCAGGGACGCATTCTAGAGAACGAGTTGATAGCTTTGCATCACAGCATTTTCAAGACACAATTCTTTACTAAATTCAAGTCTCTTTCACTTCAATGCATACAATGCAGAATAGAAAGAAAGGATGAGCATCATGTGCTCTCCATACTTAGCGAACTAGGTACTGAGTATTATGTATTTGTCTCAATCTTCCATTCCCAATTGGAATATTCGCTCACTTGATTCCTTTGTAAGTCCTTAATATAGGAGCAAGATAAATTGGTCTAGATGGGAGTCATCGATACTTCCAAATATCAATCTCTCCTAGTGACAGAATCTACCAAAGTGCAAGATAAAGGGAGACCTAAGGGGAAGGAGCCTAAAGCATATAATTCGAAGCCTAAAGAGAATCAAAATACATCTGAAGGAGATTCAGGGTACAAGAAGAAGAAAAAGTTTGAAAATAAGATGTGCCCATATTGTATGAGGGGTTTCCATCCAGAAGAATCTTGCATGAAGAAGCAAGTTGACCATCTGAATTCCCTCCTCAAGTAGAATAACATTGTTCTTCCACAAAGAGCAAAGAAGTCTGATGATGGACCACATCCAGAAGATGATGAAAGGTGACATGCCTTGAAGGCTATCCTTATTCAGCCAACATCATATATAATTGATTTCGGAGCATACAATCACATGGTTTCCTCCAAAGAATTGTTCTTCACCCTCACACCGTCAAAAGGGACTAATATTCACATGGGAGATGATTCCCAAATTATAGTAGCAGAAAGAGGTTCAATTAAAATCCAACATGGTGAGTTCAAAAATGTTCTCTATGTGCCTTCCCTTGCAACTAGTTTTTTGTTTGTTTATCAGATGACCCATACAGACTCTCCCAAGAGAGTTACATTCGACTCAGATTCAGGTGAGATCATAGAAAAAGCTAGTCGAAAGCTCATAGTGAAAGGTATTCCAAATCAATCTACTAAACCTTATGAGTTCTCACCTTTTTTACATGTCTCACGTCCTACAACTTTATTGAATCATGATAAAAACACCAGTAATATTTGGCATGAGATGTTTGGGCATCTCAATTTCAAATATCTCCAACAAATTCACAATGATAAAATGGTTGAAGGTTTTCCTCTCATCCAAACTTCTGATGGAGTATGTTTTGGTTTCTTGGAAGGTAACCATCCAGAGAAGAGGTATGAAGTTGGAAAGGCACATATAGCTTCCTCTATAATTGAGTCGATACATAGTAATGTGGCAAGACCGATAGCCACAACATCCATTAATGGTTGCAGGTATTTCCTCACCTTTATTGATGATTGTTCTAGGTACTGTCGAATCTACTTTATGAAACACAAGTAAGAATTTTTTGATATTTTTAAAGTTTTTAAAGCAATGATTGAGAATTGTTTCAGTAAAAAGATCAAGTCCATAAGATCTAATAAAGGAGGAGAGTACATTAAAATATATTTCCATCATTATTGTGAAACAAAAGGGATTCAAATGCGACACTCAGTTCCATACACACTACAACATAATGGTGTAGCTGAGAGGAAGAGAATATCAATGAAGGAGATGGAAACATTGAATTCTCCATGCCAATAGTCTCCTTCCTTCTCTTTGGGAAGAATCTGTAAACTGTGCTTCATATTTTCATAATAGAGTGCCTCATAAATAAGTGGTTGGGGCCACTCCATTCAAAGCAGTACATGGGAATAGGCCCAATGTCTCTCATCTGAGAGTATTCGGTTCCAAATATTACACCATAATACCACTTGAAAAGAGGAAGGCCTTCGAAGCCCAAAGTAGCAAATGCATTCTGCTAGGATATGTAGAAGATGCAAAAGTATACAAGTTGATGGTGGTTGCAACTATGAAATGCTTCATTGAGTGGAGTGTTCAGTTTGAAGAAGATCAAATGTGTGATGCACCACCTTCCGAAGCAAAAGAAGGTATGACCACTCTTCCACTACCTTTTGATGATGATGATGATTTGTTACATGTTTCATATGAAGAGGATCAAGTCCAACATGATCTTGTTGTTGAGGCTGAATCTCATGAGATTCTAGATCTAGATCCAACACCTATTCCAAACCAAAGGCCTAATCCTATATATGCTCAACAGATCATTGTTGCATCTGGGGATGGTGTTGACAATCTAGAAGACAGAACGAGAACTAGGTCCCAGTATCAGAATGATCATGTGGCTCTTTCCCTCACCGATTCGCTCCCTACAGAGTGGCGCAACAAAGTTCCAGGAAAGTGCTACATGATGATAGTGAATGATCAACCACTTATTCCACAAAAGAAGAAAATTGATCATTCTCCACCTCTTCCATCCAAATGAAACACACAGATTCATTAGTTTAGAAGGATGTTGAGAGGTTCACATGGACAGCTTCAGGATGTTGCTGCAAAAAAGAAACATACTGCTGCACAGTGCTGCAATTTTGCAACAGGGAGTTTTGACAAGTTATTTTTCTAAGGAGGAAGCTTCTTTCTTCTAAAGATAGCTTGTATTTTCTTGTTTCCTGCTTATTTTAAGCGGGGGGGGGGGGGGGCTCCCATGAGGTTTTCCCCTATATCCTTGGTTTATTAAGAAACATTTTTTATCTTTTAGATTGTATATGGGTGACTTTTGGCCTTGTTTCCAATGCCCATAGTTGTCCAACTTAGGATACAGGGGGTTGTTAGGATTTAGAATCCTCCCTTGTCCAAAATATCTATTAGATTATATTAGACTAACTTAGGAATCAGTTAATTATTATTGGGTCCACTAGTACCATTGGGTCCACTTGGCCTAATGGGGCCACATGTACCAGTCACTAGAGTGTGGTAAACACCGATAGAGGATGACTGAGACTAACAACACTTGCATGCATCAGTTTAGGTGCCTCCTAGGCCAATCCCTACAATTTAGGAGCTATTGGGAGTGTCGGCACCAACCTCCTTCAGTTGTTGCCAGTTGGTAACTAGTTAAGCTTAGTTATTCTTCAGTTAGTTTTTCTTCAATTCAATTAGTGCCAATTTTTCATAGATACATGTGGGAAGGCACAATTTCTCACCTACCACTGCAGTTAGACTGGTTTGATTGATTGTAATTGATTGAAAGACTAGATTAGACATCTGGAGTTAGCCAGTTGAAATCCGATAGTGATTTAGAAATCTTTAGTTATCCATGAAGTCATATACAATTATGGATTCAAATTCATCCCTAATGATCTGAATTCCTCCTTATGTAACACCAAATACTGTAATTATTTGAGCAATACTTATTTGTTTCCTGTGAGATTTGTTTAGTTTGGTTTGAAATATTCATTCCTTTTCATTGAATAATAATTAAGAATATGATTGTACTCATTTCATGAAGAACTAATGGCACAATAATTCTAATATTCACAAATGGTCCCTGAGGCATAGGCACATTTGACCAATTAGGTTTCCCCCATGGTGTAAAAGTGTTTCCAGGATAGGGAATCCTGGGATAAACAACCCATAATGGTTCAGGTTGATAATTTTGATGGGTCGTAGGTGACTGATTGCTTGGGTAGGTGTAACCCCAAGAAGATTGACTAACGGTCAGTTGAACCGATGTAGGTTGTCCTGGGCCAGAATAAGGAGTAACCATGTTGGTGTTCGTAGGAGGAGTACTAACTGCCATTTGTCCTACCGCTAGGTTTTGCCCCATGCTAGAAATTGTTCCCTAGCAGATAATACAAATTGAGATAGGGGTTTCCCTCTAGGCATGGAAGCTACAGGTGAGTTAGAAATCGCATGGGGATTTAGAGTGAGTTGGGTAGGAATGGAGGGTTGTTCTGGATAATGAACAACCATGTTTTGAGTCGGTGACCCTAAGTTAAGATCCACATGTGATGGTGAAAAGGAACAATATCCAGGTGGAATAATTTATGAACAACAAGGTAGAGGAGAAAGACTTGTCCTCTTTATATTCTCTCATATGTTACGCAAACGATTGATATTGTCTTGGACTGGTCTAAAAAATTCGTCACTAGGCGTAGTTTCTTGAATGGGGGTAACATAAGATGGTCGAGTGGTCCCATATGCAGAAATGTATTGAACTAAAGAGATATCCCAAAAAGGTGCAACTGGACCAAATTCTAATGCCACGGTATCATCAAATGGGTGATTGAACACCCAATTGGGTGCACCAGGATGACCTTCTGTTCAAAAACGAAAAGTGGTGTCTTCTATAGAGGTTTGTTGGAGTATGATAGGACTTTCAAAGGAGGAAATTTATTCCACATATTCAAGAACTAGAAAACCTTCTACATGTGAATCATCCGTAGTTGGTTGGTCCATGGTTTCACCTTCACCTTCATCTATGACAAGAGAAGAGTTAGGTGGTAAACCCTGCAGCCTGCAAGATCATCTCATAGGTAGCTTGGCTAGGATACTAGCTGAAGATTCTACTCTAAAGCTCCATACAAGGAAGAGATCATGCATAAACAATCCCACTCAAGGTAAGTTTACAAGCAAACTTAAATTACAGGATGGGATGATGATAGTTGATCCCTCACTAGGATTTCCAAGTTGTCACAAATCATGATATACCGCAAGGTCCAACAGTAGAACCCGAAAAGGAGGATTGGGATTGTACCATTTCCTCAATACCCGACTACCTGGACGGTATGTGCATTGTATCTCCTTGAGTGTTTTTCTTGGTGTATTGCTCCAACAAGACAACCAAAAGGATTTTCTCAGTTGGTTTGGGTATCCTAGAGGGGTCTCTTGATATACACTGGGTACTTGGGAGCTCAAATCTATATTAGTGTTGTCTAATACAAAACCATTCGAAATGGGCCTTTCGATATACAACTAAGTACGTGAAGTAGATTTCGATATACCTCAAGGGTACATGAAAGCTCGTTCAATATACCATAAGTACATGGAAGAACCGCACGATCCCCAAGAGGCAGTGTAGGAAAATAACCACAGCTCCTATGTTTTAAGACGTCGGAACACGTCTCTATCATATCACTCAAATCACTAGAAAATTTTAACCTAAGATACCGTATATTTTATCTTGATGGTTAGTGAATGTTTTTGGAATGTGGATCAAGATGCAACGTTAAGATCTAGATGTAATGAAACTCTTATTTTTGATGAATCCTACTTAGAGTAAGGGAGAAACTTTTCTTTTCCCAAATCAAAGATACTATGTCTCTTTCAACGATTTTAACTTCAATATTTTTCATTGAATTTTCAAACACACAAGCATTTCCAACATTAAACCTATGATATCTCTTAAAGGAAAAAGAAAGAAGAACTTCTAATTCCTAGGAACCTATTCTTTCTCAATAAAGGGTGTATAAAGAAATCTTCTTCTAACTACTCGGGCGATCCAAAAATGACCAAAGCACACAAACCAATAATTTTTTTATATGATTTGAAAAATGAAAGAGTGCTAAAAGACTATGCTTAACGAACTGCAAAGAGACTACATATCTACTTTATCACATACCTAAGATTGGCTTTCAGACAATTGATTAAGAAAACCATGGACCGAAAGCTAAAATTCACACACAACTTTTTCAACTTCCAAGCTTCCAATCAATGAAAATTTTCTAGATCTGAACTGAAGAGAGGATATCAGACTACCAAACTATCAGATTTAATAGTAAGACACGGTATGCAAATCAACCATCAATCAAAGAGAAACCAAAAAAATTTAAATCACGAGCTTCAAGACAGGGGCTGGCCCACCTCGATGTACTATGTAAGCTTGCACCAGAGTGCTAGGAGAGTGTCGATGCACATTGTCCACAGAGTATAGGCACCAGCGGTGCACTATGTAGGAAGCAAAAGAGTGCTAATAACGCTACTTGCCAGACTGCAAAAGGTGCCAGAGTGTGTTCAATGCTTTGTCAAGGCTACCTAAGCCCGTCGATGGATCCACAGAGTTGAAAAGGCCAAGAACCTGCAAAAGAAACCAATGATGTATTAAGATGTAATGAGAAGGAATTAAAACATAATTCACAATAGGATATTGAAAAAATGTAAGGTGGATCACTCACCTTAACAAATTAAATGAGTTAAACAAAGAAGAATCATGAGTTTATAAGGAAGAGTGTTATAAAAAATCTCAGATCTGAATGGATATGCTCCAGATATGATCGAATCTATCCCATATCTGACTGGATCTATTCCCCAATATGGTCACCAATTTTTTTTTCAGGAATTCTTCAACGAGTGCTAACACTGCTTGTTCCTCTAGCCTGTATGGTACAAGTATAGAACAAAAAGACAGAGCAACATATGATTTCCCTAGATAACTGATCTACTTGAATAAAATACTCTCTTACCATATATCTGGAGGTTTTTATTTGTTTCACCATATTGATGCGATGTACTATATCTACAAAGAAACAAAATAAACAAGACAATGATGAGAGTAACAAGATAAATAAAAAATCCATATTAGTGATCAAGGAATCTAATAATAAATTATTAAGATTAGCATAAATCATATGTGGGAAAGGTAAACACTTTTGTATTAAAAGATGAAAAGATAAATCTACAACCAATCCTTGGTGTCAATAGCTTTGTCTCCACAAAGTCTTTCACACACTCACACAACTCTCAACTCTTACAAACTCTTACAAACTCTTGTCCACACCACTCTCTCAGATTTGCCTCAATACTAGACTTCAATCCAACAACATAAGGATTCTCTACTTGATCTCCCCTCACATGATCCATGAAGTTTGATTTTATAGGACAAGGGAGGTTCAAATGAGTTGAGACCTTTTGGGAATAGGATAGGGAATGATCCCTATGGAATAGGAGGCTAAGTGTCAGCTCTCCCAAGCAGGTAGGATCATCCTCCATGATAGCTTTAACTTGGAAGCTTCTCAAATATTCTTTTTTTCCTTTAAATATTATTGGCGTTCCTTGTAATGAGGGTATGTGTGTCACCACACCCTGTAATGAAGGAAAGGGAGCCAATGGCACCTATTGTCAATGAGCAAGGTGTGCCAACCCTTCGTAGCACTCTGTCATGGAAGGAAAGGTGCACTAGCCAAGATAAGAGTGGGAAAAGTATCCAAAATAGTTCTTTCCTAGGGATTTTGATGGATTGAAGCATTGATGGATATTTTAGGTTCAAAAGACCCCAAAACCCCCCTAGGTGGACCAATGAGCTCCCAAGCCATGTCAAACAATCACGAATGGTTATGTGAACTAGGGTGGAGCATGCTGCATCATAAATGAAGGCAGGATAGGCATGGTGGAGTGCATGGATGAGTGGGAGTGGCTCAAGGTAGCAATAAATGGTCCAAAAGGACAAAAAACACTTAAATACCATGCATGGGCGCCTCTGGTCAACCTGTTTCCCTTTTTATGGAGTGGGAGCACACCAAGGACTAAATTGTCATAAATGAGGGTGCAGTTTTAATTAGAATGATCAAATGTGGGTTCCTGGATGCATTAATGAGTCCAAAACAACAAAAGGAACTTGCTTGAGCAACACAACCTAGTTTTGGACCATATAACATAAGTATGAAACAAATGAAAATGTATCATAGATGTATGACCATGGTACTAAGGTGGTGTTATGCTCTAATAGTGGAAAAAAGGTGATAAATTTTAAAGGTATGACCGAAAATATGATTGACAGAAATTGTAAAAGCTAAAAGTGTTTGTGGGGAGAGCTTGACAATGTATTTATAGGATGATCCAGGTTTTTCTTTCCCATGGTATTGGTCCATGGTTTTTCACAGTACATGGTATTTGTCCATGGTTTATGACTGATTTTGATTTTAGGGTTTTTTTCCTTTTTGGGGGAATGGGGCTTATGTTGCAATAAATTCCCATCTTCCCTGTATTTATGAGGGAATGGATAATGATGTTTTGGGGCAATTTGGGGAAATTCAATTATGAAGGTCAAAATGGAGGGATTATGATGTATAATTATGGTTTGGACCATAGATATCTATGTGGAGAATTTTGTGTTAATAAATTTCCCCTTGATGTGTGAGGGAAGGAGCTCATTGTGTGGCCAACAAACATCATAGGATCAAAGGAGAAATCAAAGAGAATCGTGGAGATTCAGAGGCCTCTCATTCAAATTGTAGTGGCTTTTGATTTGAATTACTTCTAAAAAATGGATGAGGTACATATAATCTCAGACATATATATGGATGAGGCAGTCATACCCATGCTCGTATCAATGTTCCAATATAAAAATGGGGGTGAAGGCTCAAACAATGGGAGTCGATCAGTACATATGACCGATAGTACATAATAGTGACCTCAATGGGAGGATGAATACAAATACTGATATGAAGAAATGATATATATAATCAATGGCATTCTCTTGTAATGCAATATCACAATAATTGATGATGTGTTGAATCTAAAGGTGTACAAAATTGCATGGACCTAGTGACTGAGAGTTAGAATCTCTGAGGTACAATGAATGACATCAGATGTTTTAGATATACAAAAGCATGATAGTGAGGAGATTCTGAACATTGTTTCCAATGCAACCCAAATATCACAAAGGGCATCAAACTACGTGGGTCCCAAATAGACCCACCAATGTGTTAGAGTTGGGTTATAGTTTTGGTCTTCGACCAAATAATGAAGCAACCAATACCCCGTACGAATATCAACGGTGCGATAATGTAGCTGAAGTCGAGCACATGAGGCAAAACCAACCCAAAAGGAACTGAGGAATCCTTTCAAGTGGTCCATGGAACTCATCAATGAGGTGGATGAAACCAAGATACAGGGACCTATGGGTTTATCCTTTGTAATAGATGTGTTGATGTCGGTGTTGGAGCAGGGTTCCGCAGCTACAGAAGAAGCTGCCAGTTTAGCGGACATACAGTTTTGGCGGAAAGAAGATAAGACAGAGCTACGACGCCGTAGCACGTTTACAGCTGCAGAGCAGAGCCGGAAACCATGACTTTTAAGATAGAGAAGTCAAGAATGGCAACGGTACCTAAGCGGCCGAGAAGAGAGAGCTCACCCACTGCATTGAAGGCAGCGGTGGAATATAGGAGGGCTCAACGACCCTCATAAAGGAGAAGGAGCAACGAGGCTGAAGCATTGAAGATGAAGGACAGAAAGGAGAAGTGGTGCACAGTACCCATGATCAGTGCCGGGAAGCATGGAAGACTACAGAGAGCTGTGGTGTGATGGAAAGCAGCTACCTCAAGTACAGATATGGCCGACTGTCACTAGTTAGGGTTTGGGTTACTGTTGGGACAGGCCCACAGTGTTATAATGGCAAGACCCTCGGGCTGCCTATAAAGGGATATATTTTGTATTGTAAAAGGGTTGTTGGCATTTTGGGCATTTTTAGGCCATCCAACTAGTCGGGTAACATATAGTTAGCCATTGAGTCTGTCAGCACACAGTTATCTTGTATTGTAATAGAGTTAGCTCTGGTTCTGTTATTAGCGGTAGCAATCTTACTGTAACCAGTAGCTGGCTTATAGAGCATGTGTGTAACGATCTGCAGGGATCGACAGAGAGGGAAGAGTATATTGTAGGAGAGCAATATAGAGAGAAAGGAGATATAAGAGAGAAGATCTTGAGCTGCATATGTGGTGCAACAGAACTGTGTTTTACCTTCCCCGAGCTATAAGAAAACACAGTTCTATGGACGTAACTTCCATCCTGGAGGTGAACCACGTTAAAATCAAGTGTTATGCGATTGGATTATGTGTTATGTTTACTTATGCATTTCTCAGTCATTTCATGGGCTCTGTTTACAGTTTAATGAATGAATGTGTTAATCAGTTCACCGTAACATAGAAGGAAAAACATAAGTCGAAAGTCTTTGGCATGTTGTATATGGTTCATTTATGCTTTGCATGAAGCAGTCACTAGTTGCAGTATCGAATAGCCTTGTATGTTAAGTCTTGCACGTTGACACGAGCAATGCTAAGTGCGCTAAACCACGAAGGTAGGATATCACAGGGAGGTGATACCGCATCAGCAGAGGAGCTACGGTGCGCGATACCGCTGGTTGAGAGCTTAGCGTTGGGCAGGAGCTGCGTGTCGCACGGTGCACGGCGATGTGATAAGGCTAGAGATATCGTGAGTCAGGAAAAGTGCGCGATATAGAGAAGGACCACACGGTGGTTTAAAGGAATATCCCGTGGCTAGAGGAGCTGCAAGACGAGGAGATCGCGCGACGCGCAGAGAAAGAGACCCCGCAGCTAGAAGAGCTGCGAGTCGCAAGTAGGATTGCCACAGAACCTGGTCCAAGACATTTGATTCCTTGTCCAACCCATTAGAATCACTTTGGGTGAGACTTCAGGCCGCTTTGCGGTCTGTCACCGAAAGGGCCAGTGAGCTAGGGGTGTTGTTGGTTGATCATAGTAAACCCGGGTCTGCCCATCACAGCCAACAAATGGTTCCGTTGCCGGTTTTGAACAATTGAGCGCTAATGTTCTGTTGGAATCCCACTAGAGAAGAGTTTCACCAGTGGCTGGATTCAAACTTAAGGGAGTTTGCCAAGAAAGAAAATCGGAGCCCTAAATTGAGCACAGAGGACTGGTTACAAAAGCATATCGCTTCAGATATACACGCGATATTTTTTGCAACCTATGGAAATGAGCTTTATGACTGGTTATCAAAGTTGACCGATAGGAACATATTCAAAAAGAAGAGAAACATTGTCTGGACACCGGAGCTGATTCAGACCGTGCAGAGCCTCGACAATCCCATTACGAGAGCAGTGGACTTCTGGCTTGCGAGTGTGCTAGGAGGTTTTGTTACAGAATTTGCAGTCGACCAGAGAAAAAGCTTCAGCGAGGCTGAGCAGTACTTCTTCAAAGGATATCGTGGTAAGTACCTAAAATCTCTAAACTTTTCCATTAAGATGCTGCTACCATTAGAGGAAATTTCAACCTAAAATGGGCCTTCTAAAATGAAATCAACAAATATATTAAATAATGCCATGTAGATAATTTTTTAATATATTAAATGTACT
>LPNX011020695.1:52483-75639 GCA_001517045.1 Pseudotsuga menziesii | reverse complement strand
GATTTCAGTACGGCAGGTTTCAGCTATGCAGTTAAAGAAGTTCTGTAGGAAGGGTTTCCAGTTGTATGCAGCTCAGATTTTGGAGGAAACGAGAGATGAGACTCTGAGGTTGGAGGACTATCAGGTGTTACAGGAATTCATGGATGTGTTTCCTGACAAGATTCAAGGGCTTCCTCCAAGGCGGGACATTGATTTCACTATTGAACTTGTTCCAGGAGCAGCAACAGTGTCCAAGGCACCCTACAGGATGAGTATACCGGAGATGCTAGAATTGAAGATGCAACTACAAGAGTTGTTGGACAAGAAGTATATCCGACCGAGTGTGTCTCCTTGGGGATCACCGGTTCTGTTTGTAAAGAAGAAAGATGGTACACTCAGGTTATGTATTGATTATAGACAGTTGAACAAGGTTACTGTGAAGAATAAATATCCTTTGCCTAGGATTGATGACCTCTTTGATCAAATGAGAGGAGCAAAGGTATTTTCCAAGATTGACTTGAGGTCTGGTTACCATCAGGTGAGAATCAAGGATGAAGACATTCATAAGACAGCCTTTAGGACAAGGTATGGGCACTATGAGTTTGTAGTGGTACCATTTGGACTCACGAATGCACCAGCTACATTTATGTGCCTCATGAATAGTGTTTTCAGCAAGTATTTGGACAAGTTTGTTCTTGTTTTCCTTGATGACATTCTTGTTTACTCTAAGAATGAGAAAGAACATGAAGAGCATTTGAGGTTGACATTGCAATTGCTCAAGGAGCATCAGTTGTATGCAAAACTGAGTAAGTGTGACTTCTATAGAGATAGAATTCAGTATTTGGGTCACATTATCTCAGAGGAGGGTATATCTGTGGACCCTGAAAAGATAGAAGCCATTATGAATTGGCCTACTCCTAGAAATGTGACATATGTAAGATCTTTCATGGGACTTGCAGGATACTATCGGAGATTCATTGAGGGATTCTCCAAAGTTGCACATGCTATCACTTCTTTGCAAAAGAAGGGGATGAAGT
Source organism: Pseudotsuga menziesii (assembly GCA_001517045.1). Classification (NCBI taxonomy): domain Eukaryota; kingdom Viridiplantae; phylum Streptophyta; class Pinopsida; order Pinales; family Pinaceae; genus Pseudotsuga; species Pseudotsuga menziesii. Next base: position 74,623 of record LPNX011020695.1, on the reverse strand, counting down.
TCGAATGGACAATGAGGTGTCAAGAAAGCTTCCAGAGATTGAAGAGTCTTCTCACCAGTGCACCAGTATTGAAAGTTGCAGATCCAAAGGAATATTTTGTAGTGTGTACCGATGCATGTGGACAAGGGCTTGGAGGAGTCCTTATGCAGGACAACCATGTGATATGTTATGAGTCAAGAAAATTGAAGGAGCATGAGAAGAACTACGCCACTCATGATCTAGAGCTTGCAGCCATAGTACATGCCCTCAAGATGTGGAGACATTACTTGATGGGCAGGAGATTTGAGCTCAGAGCAGATCATTGTGGACTGAAGTATCTATTTGATCAGCCTACTATGAATGCTAGGCAAGCAAGATGGCTGGAATTTTTATGTGAATTTGATTTCGAGATCAAGCACATAAAGGGGAAGGAGAATAAGGTAGCTGATGCGCTTAGCAGGAAAATGCAAGAAATGCATGTGGCATCTCTTAGTATTTGCCAATCAGATTTGAGGCAGCAGATTGTTAATCATGTTGCCGGAGATGAATTGTATGAGCAGGTAAAAGACAAATTGCAGCAGCAAAGTCTTGAGAAGAGGTATGAGGGATATAAATTGGAAGGAGATGGGATTCTCACTTATAAAGGAAGAATTTATATTCCAGATGTGGCAGATTTGAGGAGAGTTGTCATGGATGAAATCCATCAAGCTCCATATTCTGGACACCCAGGATATCAGAAGACAATCGCTACAGCTAGAAAGTAGTACTTCTGGCCAGGAATGAAAAGGGATATGGCTGAATACATTTCGAGGTGTATGAAATGTCAGCAGGTAAAGGTTGAGCATCAACATCCAGCAGGTTTTTTGCAGCCTTTGCCAGTTCCAGAATGGAAATGGGAAGTTATTTCCATGGATTTTATTACAGGATTGCCGATGACTTGGAGACAACATGATTCTATCATGGTTGTGGTAGACAAGTTGACTAAGGCAGCACATTTTATACCAGTTAAGTCTACGTATGAGGCTGGTGACATTGCAAAGATCTTCATGAAGGAGATATTTAAATTGCATGGATTGCCGAAGGCAATAGTATCTGACAGAGATGTCAAGTTCACTTCCAACTTTTGGAAGGGGTTGTTTGCAGATTTGGGTACAAAGTTAAACTTCAGCACTGCATACCATCCTCAGACAGATGGTCAGACAGAGAGAGTTAATCAGGTGCTTGAAGATATGCTTCGCATGTATGTGATGGACAAGCCAACCAAGTGGGAAGATTACTTGAACTTGGTAGAGTTTGCTTACAACAATGGACATCAAGCATCCTTGGGGATGAATCCGTATGAAGCTTTGTATGGAAGAAGGTGTAGGACACCAGTGACTTGGGATAATCCAGTGAACAGGATTGTGCTTGGGCCAGAATTGCTCAAGGAAATGGAGCAAGAGGTGGTAAAGATCAGGCAGAAGCTGAAAGTAGCACAGGATAGACAGAAAAGCTATGCAGATAAGCATAGGGTGAACAGAGAGTTCAGTGTTGGGGATCATGTTTACCTCAGAGTGAGCGCAAGGAAGAGTTCCTTGAAGCTTGGAAGTTGTGCCAAGTTGTCACCGAGATATTGTGGGCCATTTGAAGTGCTTGAAAGAATAGGGCCAGTTGCATATAGACTTGCATTGCCTGCTAGCACTAGAGCTCATAATGTTTTTCATGTTTCTTTGCTTAAGAGATATGTACATGATCCTAACCATGTGATAAATTGGGATGTGATTCAGGTGGAACCCGAGGGAGAGTTTCGAATCGAGCCAATGTGCATCCTCGACAGGAAGGTCACAATGCTCCGAAACCGAGCCATAGGGCAGGTAAAGGTGCAATGGGATCACTTCGGACCTGAAGAGGCTACATGGGAGCTGGAGGATGCCATGCGATTGGCACATCCATTTTTGTTCAATTCTGCGGAACACTGAGGCGATGCCAGTGTAGCATTTTGTTCAAATTTTGTAAAAAGCATTGAGGACAGTGCTATTGAAGGGGGAGGGGAATGTAATGCCCCAGTTTTGACCCCGTTACATTAGATGTATATGATGTATGTATTGTAATGATCATGGTGTGGAGCTAAAGGCCAAGGCCCCGCCATTGATTGGTAATGCTATGTTTTGGATTTAAATTTGTCACCGACGGTATATCGAGGCATGCGGCACATATTAAGTTTCAGCATCATGTAAATATGCATCTATAATAAAAATAAACACAACCAGCTACGGTCGCAGCAACCAAATCGAATGGGGCATGATTTTCTAAGGATAAGGGGGGGGTGAAATATTTAACCTATGGGCCAATGAGGAAAATCCAAATGTCTATGAGAAGACCCATTAAGCTGGCAACTACCTTTCTTGTCTTTTTCTCCAATCATTTATTTCTGCCAGAATGTGGTTGAGTTAGTTATTGCATGGAATGCGAAGAGTATGGGCAAAAGAAATTCGAATTGGGCAGAGACCCATTTTTGAAAAACGTGTTCTGACTTCCTTGGCAAGGAAAATGCCCAAAAATGTAGGCCATTCTGCTATGCATTCTCGTTTTTCATTTTTCCTCACGTTTTGGGAGCAGCTGGAGTTTTTCTTGTGTTTTTCCTTCCACGTTTTTGGCTGTTTGCTTCATTTTTCCCATGGATTGGAGGTCATTTTTGTAGTGCTGGGGACTGGGTTGTCTTCCTCACGTTTTTGGAGCTGCTGGTGCATTTTCCATTCCCATTTTTGGAAGTTCCATGTGTTTTTGCCATGGCTGTGAAGGGCCAATTACGTTTTTGACTGTCCCAACGACTATTGGTCTCATGCACAGACTATTTGGGGGCGTTTTCCCCTTCTGTGAGTTGTGTTCACTGATAAGCTTCAGGACTGTGTGTTTTCCCCCATGCTATGAGCCATTTTTGTTGTTACGTATGGGGCTGTGTAATTCATTTTACTGTTTAAGCTGTGAGAGCTGAATTAATTGCCAGAGTGCAATTGTTGGTTTTCAAATTGTGTGAGGAGTAAGGATTTTGGCTTGGTTGCTTGATAAACCTGGTGTTAGAAACTACACAGGCAGAACTAGAGGGCTGGCCTTCTTCTCCATCACCCCTGAATAGCACTGGAAGGGAATGCAGGGCTTGAGGGACTGTGTAGCAGAGAAGGGACTGATTCCTTGTGTTGGGTGTGGATGGGTGTCTTAGAGGTCAGGCTAGTTCTAGTGTGGGTATTCTTGGCTCTGTAATGAGCTCACCAGCTTAGCAATTTGCCTTCTCCAACTCCTGGATGGCCTGATAAACCCAACTTAGTTGGCTTGGCTGTGTTTTGGTTACCTTTGGCTATGTGTCATCCTGCTAGTTCCCTTATTCCTTAGAGAATCATGCCCATCTCGGGGGTGGCAGCGTTGCTGAGAGACTAAGGAGCACGCTGGCCTATGGTTGGGTGGAACGTTGCAGCGACGTAGCTGGTTGCGGAGCAAAGCGTTCATAAGATAAGTGATCTTGTGCATTTTACCTCTGCAATTCTATAATTACTGTTAATTAAAATAAAACGAACATGATGAATGAATGATGGCTTAATGTATGAGGTTTCCGCTGTGTATTAGGATTAAAATGCATCTTTGTATGATGATTAAATTGCATCTGTGAATGATTAATAATTCTGTGTGCATATTTTAGTTCGAATTTGCTTAAGCATTCTGTTTTAGGCAATTTTATTTAAGCCTGTACATGTTCATGGGCGGTTAGCCGGTCTGATAGAGCAAGTAGATCGCGTCCTCTACGCCGGTCGGAGGCATGGGGACGTGACATCACAGGTCTTAATTTCTGTCGAACCGTCTTAGCATCAGGATAGGTTCGGATTTCATGTTGGACAATAGATGGATCAATGCCTGGCATCTCCTCATATGACCAGGCAAAAATATCGCAGAATTTCTTGAAAAGGGTAGTATAGATGGCAATCTCCTTCGGAGAGCAGTTTGCACCTATATAGATGTTTTCCAGGACATCTGGGTTTACAGAGATATTGATGGGTATAGTGGTGGAAATTTTTGCCATATTCCCCTCAGCAAACACCCCTTCCCTAGGCAAAGGGTTGATAGGTACCTCAATATCATCTGACAGTCTCACTTTAAACTCTTGGTTTTCTATCTTGCTTAGATCTGGAAGAAAATAGGATTTATGATGAATATCCTCACAAATATTATCACTTCCACTCATGGATTCTAGAATAGATTCATCGGAAGGTAAAATGATATCTAAGAAATCTATGGAATGTAAAGAGTTTTCTGCCCATGCGGGAAAATAGACTTCTTCCAGATCGTCTGAGACTGATAGAGGATATGGAATGGGATAAACAGTGGCTGCAATGATGGCTTTATAAGATACCTCCACTACCGATAAGGGCACTTCTAGTTCATTGGGAGTTGGGAGGACCCAAGGATCAGTCCTATCGACAACCGTAGCGATGGACTTCCCCACAGTAGTAGAACCAATGTAGTTCACCGAGGCTGGAAGATCAAATGTGCCCATTAATGATGCATACATTCCAGCTCCCAAGCTCTGTGCAATAGGTTTGGCCTGATCAACCAATGGCACAGTGGATTCCTTAGACTCTAAACGGCCTTTTCGGGTAAAATCAAGTTGGTCAACAGTAACCAAATTGCCCTCATGTGGAAAAACCACGACACGAAGAACAGCCAATGCAACAGCAGACATTGCATAAGTACAATTCCTTCCCAAAAGCAAATTGTAGTCCAAGGGAGCATCAATCAATTCAAATTCAACAGACACTGCTTTTCCTGCTAACTTAATCTTAAAAGCTGGCAGGATACCATGAGGACGGAAGGATATTCCATTGAAAGCAGTAAGTAAAGTGTTTGATGGGACCAACTCTAGGGATCCAAGAGCTTTCCAACAGGCCAGGGACATAACACATGTAGAGGCTCCCTCATCAACAACTTCTCTTCCAATGGTCTTACCACCATGGATGACATCTATTGATAGGGATACATGGTAAGGCAGGTGAATTTTGACATCAGATAGATTGAATTTCGCCATGAGACTCGAAGAATCCATGCTACCTAAAGCTGCTAAGAGAGCATCCCGCTGGGCGGGACAACTCTGTAACACCTCTAAAGATGACATTGCACATGGGGTTTGAGCTAAATATTCAACCACAGAGTAGTTTGAAGCAGCCCTAGCATTGGGGTTATGCAAGGTCTTCTTGAAAACACCTTTCAGTATTTTTGGCATAGGTTCGGTAGGTTTCTCTATTGTGAGAGGGTTGGAAGGTTCACCTACAACTTTACCCTTCTCAAGATTCTCGTTCTCATAGTTTTTGTTCCTGGTTTGTAACAAAGTCGAAGATCGAACCATGTTGATATAGTTAGGGTCAGGGGCAGTTTGAGTGCCCCCTGCTACATTAGAAGCTGAAGCAGAGTTCTGTCCTTGGGGAAAAGGATCCTTCAGAACAGCCGATTGTTGAGCTTTGAGCAGCTTCTGGGCTTGATCCATAAGGGGACAAAGGTGAGTAAGGTGGTCCTCTTGGCACAACTTACAAGGGAACTTGACCTTATTCTTTTCTTTTTTTCCCCCATCAGCATTGTTTGTGGGATTTGGATTGTTTTGGTTTCCCTCTCCCTTTTTACCCTTCTTTTTCTTCCCATTGAGCTGTTGATTGCCCTTCTGAGAAGTTTGCACAAAAACATTTGCATTCTGGGGAGAGGGGTCAACCTTTGCTGCCTCCACTGTAGACTGTTTGACAGACAATTGGTGAAGTTGTTTAGTCAAAGACTCTACAGTGGGAGTGTTAACGGACCCAACCACACCATCGGCATGGGGTCCAGGCTTAGGTTTCTCCGCTGTGTGCAAAGGCCTTGGTGCCTCAGGGATGATCTCATATAAGATCCCAGACTGTGAATAAATCAAATCTAACTGTTGGGCCCTGAGTATGGCTTCTTCTTCATTCGTTACTCCTGATGTGGAAACATCCTTAGATATGTATGGCAACAGTGATTTAAGGAACCATTCTAATAGAAACTCAGGAGGAATGGTGGCTTTGATAAGACTCTTTCGCCTCCTCCACTCTTGGATATGATCTGAGATGTGGGTAGCCTTGTTTTGTCTAAAAGTATACAACAAGTCCGTTCTGAAATCGTATCGAACCGGAAGCTGAAAGTGGCTAAGGAAAGCAGTAGCCAGATCCCAGAAACTACTAAAGGCAACAGAGGGCAATTCAATATACCATTTTGTAGCTGTACTTGTCAAGGTCCTCTGGAATAGTCTCAATCTAATCGAATCCTCATTCAACAAATTGGAAGAACACCATAAGTGGAAACTTGTGGCATGTGCCCCAGGATCTTCACCAGCTTTACCTTCGAACTTAGGGATATCCGAGGGAAACTTGGTGGGAACAGGTGGCCACAAGGGGTCATGCCTCACTGGGTCATTCATCAATTTTGACAATTCTGGCAAGTTTAAAGTTGCCAGAAAATGAAGTTTGGGCCTAACCGGGGCACTAGATGTGCCAGCTTGGGGATTAGAGGGACCTGCCCCCGAATTCCCATGGGTAAAAGTGGGGTTGCCCCCATCCACCGGTTGTGAAGTGGGAAGTTTGCTTTGAAATGGACTCCATCCATAAGCCACATGATTGTGGGTGGGAGGTGCAGTGTAAGTGGTTCGGGCCGTCCCCATAGAAGCAGGGGTCTGAAAGACTGGAGCAGGTATCCCTCCGCTAAACAACGAAAAGGGAGAGCTTGTGTATGGGACCGAAATAGAGGTTTGGAAGCTCTACCCATAAGAGGTGTTGCTCCCGAACTGCACTCCTACATATGAAGGAGATGGACCTACGTATGGACTGGATGGGGGAATGTGCCCCCCATTCCAAGGAAATCCTTGAACATAAGCTGAGGATCCTACCGGACCACTCTGGGTAGTGTAAGGGAAGGAAGAAGGAATGGTAGGTATACCGGGGATCCCAGCAACCATGTCACCAGAATTACCTCCTATGTTGGAGTGAACCGGTGGTTGGACCACCCGGCTTGCTGGAGTCAAAGGTGTAGAAGGCAAACTAGATCTAGGGGCACTTACCAGGGGAGGTAGTACCCCTTCAACCAGAAGGGTTGAGGTGAACACAAAAGGACTTTCTTCTGCAGAAGACATGACTCTACCCACAGGGACACCTAGCACTGGTGAATCAAATGGTCTAACCTGCACGATCACAGGATCATTTAAATCAGTCAAGGGGGAGTTAAAATTTCTTGCAAACTCGTCAGTCTGCAATTCTTCTATCTCGACTGTATCAAGATTGAAATGGTTAGCAGTGAGTTCTGGTTCACCAAGAACTTCACTTATTCCTATAGGTTCAAATGAACCCTCTGTGTCTAATCTCTGCCTTTGAGGTAAAGGTGGAGGCTCCAATGCAGTGATAGGAGGAAGGTTTCTCAACCTTCTTGACCTTCTAACAGGCTGGTCCTCCAGAATTGAAAATTTAACTAATCACACCCTAAGGCCAACTAAACACAGGAAAAACCACAGAGCATACACTAAAAATTCCTAAAGTCTCAAGCAATCGAACCAGGGTAAAAGATATACTTTCCCGAAGAAAGCTGATGAATGATTACTTGGCGTTCTTGAAGTGGTTCTTAGGCACAAGCGAAGGAATCACCCACCTCCCTCCTACACTTTCAACAAGGGTTACCTTCCAAGCCTGTTCAAGGTGAACCATAAATAACCTTCCGGTTTACCTAGGTATGAACCCTAAAATGATAAGAGACTAAAGGCTACCTGGTAGTATCAACAGTCTGGGGGGACAGTCGTCAGTCGAACTCGTACGCATGGGCAGGGTAGCTGAGCCCGAAAATATGTCTAGGACAGAATCCCCAGATGTGTAAAAGTCCTGGGTTACGCTTTGACAAGGATTTGGAGGGTTATCTCCTCTGTCTAAGCCTCCATGTGGCCTAGTGCTTAACTCCCGTTTGAGAGGAGCTTCCCAGATACAGTGATAAAGTCAAGGATTTACCTAAAGAAAGGTCCACTACGTCTGAGTTTATAACTTGTGGGAAGTTTACACTCCCTAGCCCACAAGTCTAGCCTAAGCTAGTAGATGAAAGGCCCCTAAAAATAAAAACTTACTAGTAAATTTTAATTTATGTGTTTATTTTAGAGGGTTGTTCTTTACTCAAGAGGTAACGGAGTGATATACTGTATGGTGTTTTGACTCAAACAAGAAACAAATGAAAGTAAAGGTGTATACAAAGAAAACTACTACTATAACATAAACTTCTTTTCATTTTCTTGCCAATATGTATTGATGAATTAAATGCAACAATAAGGGAAACTAAGCCTATATTTTTGTATATTTTGAGATTATATTTTTAAAATGAAACAAACACTACTTATGCAAAATCACAATGCAAAAGGTTAACTGATGTTTTCTTTTCACGTTTAAAAATGCTCAAAAATCTACTATGCATCTACAATGCACTCTACTTGAGTAAACTTGAAACTTATAAACTGTATAAAAGCCACAAATTGAAGCAAACAAGTTTACAGAACCAACAGACCACCACAAAGAGGAATGCTAGGAACCCTAGCTTGGGTGCAAACAATGAAAACGAATCACTACAGAATTACAAAGGCAAGTGACAACCAGCTACTGTTAGAAGACAGACTAGCAAAAAACAGAGCCCGAGACCCTGATCACTGATCTGGACTGAGACACTTTAACCCAAAACCCAAATAGGCCAAAATAATTCAAGATGCAAATAGTAAATAAATCAAGCACAAAAGACTCAAGGGATTTCAAGAAGCAGGAAGTGTGATCACCTGAGTCATTCAAACAAACTCTACAGCATTCTTAAAGAAAATATTCTCAGCAAACAGGGATTATACCAAGAAAAAGAACAAGCAAACTCTTACTTAAAAATCCCAATTTCCAGGAGTATTCGCGACTGTGTATAAGAGCAAGTCACGAGTGATGCGCGACTGTCTAGTATTACAACCCGCGAATGCAAACCAGTATTCGCGACTGTCTATAAAGACAACCTGCGAATGGGTATAAAAATTTTCTCAAAAAATCAAGAAAAAACCCAAGACTTTCAAATGCTGAAGCAAATAAGAACCAGGATAAAAATCATAAAACAGACTCACAAGCAAAACTGGTCAGGACGACAGAAATGACCTACAGCAGTCTAGGATATCCCCAGCGGAGTCGCCAGTTCTGTTGTACAAGATTATGCACCTAATAACCATAGGTATGGGGTTACCAACATACTCAATTACTTGCATACAATTGACTTCTAAAGTACAGAATAGGAAATAGGAGGGTTAGAAGGACTTACTTGTTAAACGAAGGTCGATCCTTGCTTATCCTCTTCCTCTCTGTTCCACTTCCAAAGTCTTCAGGATTGCTCCTCTTTCACCTGTTAAGAAACACTCTTCCAGATACTAGATAATTCATGTACATATAGGCAGGTTAGATAAAACATATATCATACTGAAATATAAACATTTATCCAATCACAAGACATGAAACACATATGAAAGAAGTAATCTCTTTATTATCAATAATGGAAAGAGTTAAGGTTACAACCCAGCATCTGAGACAAGAACTCCTCTGCAACCAAATGATTCTGAGTTTCACTGCTCCAAATACTTTTGTATAAACTCCACCAGCATAACTTTTCTCTCCAAATGTAGCTAACCAACACCCTCCCCAAGGCCTGTATTTATATGGGTGAAATAAGGCAGTTCTCGAAGGTTGGGGAAGTTGTAGCAATTAAGGAAATTAAGTTAAATGGATTAACTAATCTCCCATTAGCGCGTGTTTTTATTTTTTCATGTTAAGATACACATTTGTGGGTATGTAATAGAGCAACCCACGAATGATTCGCAACTATGCATAAGGGCAAGCCGTGAATACAAGGATTCGCAACTTGCATCAATCGGGACTCGTGAGTGATGCGGGAGTTGTATAGAAGGATAGTCACGAATACATTTCAACATGGTAAAATAGCAAAGTAACCAGCTGGGTATATAGGGAATGTACTTCATCATAAGCCAAGCTATAGTGTTTAAGGAAAACCTCTATCCATAAGTGTCCTTTTGTGTGCCAACCTGAGGGATGTCAGCACTCGGACGGAGAGGTGCCATTCAGGTGTATAACAACATCAATCATCTAATAGTGAATTTTGCAACCATAGGTCCAGTATCCATGATTCCATAACATCAAAATTTTCAATATATAACATTTTGTCAATCACTAGTACATCTATTTATATGAGTGTGTGTAGGAAATGAACCTAAGTGTCGGATATGCGACGGCACTTTCCATGTTAAATAGTTGACCAATTAAAGGCGCCGTCTTAAGCGACACTTACTAACGTGTCGCCGCTTAACCGACGGTTATGAGAATAGTCGTCGCTTCACCGACGCTTGTTGCCACATTTACAAAAAAAAATGTATCCTTGTGTTTTTTGGTAAGTTTAAAAAGAGAAATCCACGCGCCGTCGGATTTTGGATCGAAATGTAGTAGTGTAAGACATCAGTATTTCATTACATTTTCATAACAAAAGCATATAAACAGGATCACTAAAAGATAGACAAGCACAACCATACAAAAGGAACACAAAGATTTATCCTGGGAAAACCCTAAAGGGAAAAAAACCCAGCAAAAGCTTCCTCAAATAGATGCCCCAAAAAGATAAAAGATAAAACCAGGAGGAGATCAAAGCCTGATCCTCCTCCTTCTCCAGCTACTTCTCTTCTCCACTAATGCGCTACATAAGTGAGAATGTGTGTTCCAAATGAGGAGCACTACACCTCTATTTATATTCATCTGTTCACTTAAGTTAACTCATCTGTCATGTAGGCTTAAGTTAAATCATGTAGGCTCGAGTTACACATGTAGGCTCAAGTAACCACACTGGGGTGATAATGACCCACCTTTACAATTAGAGGGGACTTCCTCATGACTCTTATTAGTTCTTCCGATTAGGAGCATCGGGGTACAAAGTAATACAAGTGGTTCTCCCGGTAGGACCATCGGGGACCACAAAGAAATACATATAGAATATTATTCAAAGTTACAATATTTCAACACTTCCCCTTAACGAGAAGGGTATTCTATAACAACATCAACAACAACAATAATAGGAGAGAGATAGAGGACATCATCAACATCATGAAGGTGATACATCTATAAATAATTGGAATATTTTCAACATAATGTAGCCTTCATCTTCAATCTTTAGTCTTCAGCATCATTAGTACTTTGACCTCTTCGATCAGCAGCATCTTGACTCTTCAATCAGCAGCAACATCTTCAGCACTTTGACCTTTTGATCAACAACATCATCTTCAAAACTTTGACCTTTAGATCAGCAACATCTTCTTCAGCACTTTGGCCTTTCAATCAGCAACAACATCATCATCATACTCTGATCTTTCAATCAGACTCATCATTATCATCGGCCTCTGATCTTTCGATTAGAACCATCATCAACCGAACATCATCATACTCTAACATCAATTCATCATCATATTCTGATCTTTCAATTAGTACGTCATCATCATCATACTTTGATAATACATAATCATCATCATCAGGATGTCATCATCATCACATTCTGATCTTTCGATTAGAAACATCATCATCATCATCGCATTCTGATCTTTCAATCAGAAAACATCATCATCATCAGCAACAACATAATCATAAGCAACTTCTGATCTTCTGATCAGAAAACATCATCATCATCATATTCTAATCTTTCAATCATAGAACATCATCATTAGCAACTTCTGATATTTTGATCAGAGAAACATCATCATCATCATATTCTGATCTTTCGATCAGAGAACATCATCATAGTCAGCAACAGCATCATCATCATATTCTAATATTTCAATCAGAGAACATCATCATCATCAGCAACTTCTGATCTTTCGATCAGAGAACATCAATCATCAGCAACATCTAATCTTTCAATCAGAAACATCATCATCATCATAAAAACATCAACATCATCAAAACATCAACATGATCCTTCCTTTCGGAATTACGGGATTTAGGTCTTTACGGAGTTACCAATGATCCTTCCTTTCGGAATTATGGGATTTAGGTCTTTATGGAGTTACTAACGATCCTTCCTTTCGGAATTACAGGATTTAGGTCTTTACGGAGTTACTAACGATCCTTCCTTTCGTAATTAAAGGATCAACACATTTGTGGAACTCAGATAATCCTTCCTATTGGAATTACGGTATCAACACATCTATGGAACTCAGACAAACCTTCCTATTGGAATTACGGGATCAATTCAATGATCCTTCCTTTTGGAATTACGGGATTTAGGTCTTTACGGAGTTACTAACGATCCTTCCTTTCTGAATTACAGGATCAACATAGATGTGGAACTCAGACAATCCTTCCTATTGGAATTATGGGATCAACACATCTGTGGAACTCAGACAATCCTTCCTATTTGAATTACAGGATCAATTCAATGATCCTTCCTTTCAGAATTACAAGATTTAGGTCTTTACGGAGTTACTAATGATCCTTCCTTTTGAAATTATGGGATCAACACAAATGTGGAACTCAGACAATCCTTCCTCTAGGAATTACGAGATCAACACACGTTCTCGAGTACTGAAGTCACTGGATCCGTTCTGAACCAAAGTTCAAGGATGATACAATCCTACCACATTCACGGGGACCGAGATCTCCGGATACATTTTGAACCAAGTTTCAGGGATGATGCAATCCACCACTTTCACGAGGGCTAAGACCTCTGGATACATTTTGAACCAAGGTTTAGGGATGATGAAATCCACCACTTTCACGGGGGCCGAGACCTCCGGATACATTTTGAACCAAAGTTCAGGGATGATGCAATCCTACCACTTTCACGGGGGCCGAGACCTCCAGATACATTTTGAACCGAAGTTCAAGGATGATGCAATCCCACCACATTCACGGGGACCGAGGTCACCGGATCACTTTTGGATAGATGTCTCGGGATGATACAATCCCTCTTCATTCTCGAAGACCGAGGTCTCTGGGTCACTTTTGGGCAAGTGCCCAGGGATGATACAATCCCACCACATTCTTGATGACCGAAGTCACTGGATCACTTCTAGACATATGTCCCAAGATGATACAATCCCTCTTCATTCTCGAATACTGAGGTCTTTGGGTCACTTTAGGGAAAGTGTCCAGGGATGATACAATCCCACTGCAACATCACTACTCCCCCTTTCAAGGAAGGTATTTTTGAACCACACCAAGCTTGTCTCGAAAGTGTTCGAAATTTACCCAAGACAGAGGCTTTGTCATCCCATCATCATCTAAACCATCTTCATCTACATCTTCAGTATGTGAATACTGAACTATCACCATCTGTATCTCTAGTATGTGAGGACTGAAAGCATCATCAGGTCACCATCATCTGCATCTACAGTATGTAAATACTGAAACATCATATATATCTTCAGTATGGGAATACTGAAATCATCATCATCTCTATATTCAATATAGAAATACTGAATCACCATCATCTATATCTACAGTATGTAAATACTGAAACATCATCATCTGCATCTTTATCTTGAATGTAGAAATACCGGATTTCTATGTGTTACAACGAAAAATAGGGTTCTCTGTTATCACAACTCTCGTTATCACATAGAATCAATGTAGTATCCATCTTCAGTTCAAAGAGACCTGATATCAGCTTCTGAAGCCATATGGCTTCACAACTTAGTAGAGCAATCTGCTATATATTCTGCTTCAGCCATTATACGAGAAACACTGGACTATTTCCTGCTAAACCATGAACTCATAGCAGACCCCAAACAAAAGAATCTACCTAATGTGCTTTTCATGTCTGAGATACTTTCGGCCCAATCTGCATCTGTGTATCCATACAATCTATACTCATGGCTACCATCATAATATAAACCAAATTCTATAGTCCCTTTCAGATATCTCATCACATGCTTTGCAGTTACTAGGTGAACCCGTCTTGGTTGAACAAGATATTGACTTAAGGTGTTCACAGCAAAACAAATTTCTGGTCTGGTATTTGTTAAGTACATCAATGACCCAATGATTTGTCTGTAATGAGTCATATCCACTAACTCTGATGAGTCATCAGCTAATAGCTTCAGGTTGGAGTCCATGGGTGTGGCCATGACTTTGCATTCCAACATATTGAATCTCTTAAATATCTCTACCGCATACTTTCCCTGGTTGAGAAAGATTTCTTCTGAACTTTGCCATACTTCCAGACCTAGGAAATAATGCATTAACCCAAGGTCTTTCATCTCAAATTCTTCTGCTAGTTTCTTATTGCTTTCCATGATCTATTTCACCAGCTAACAGCTTCAAGTTGGAGTCCATGGGTGTGGCCATGACTTTGCATTCCAACATATTGAATCTCTTAAATATCTCTACCGCATACTTTCCCTAGTTGAGAAAGATTTCTTCTGAACTTTGCCATACTTCCAGACCTAGGAAATAATGCATTAACCCAAGGTATTTCATCTCAAATTATTATGCTAGTTTCTTCTTGCTTTCCATGATCTGTTTCTCATTTCCTTTCAAGGATAAGTCATCCACATATAATAACAGGATGACAAGTTCATCTTCTACAACCTTGAGATAAAGGTTAGGATTAGCTTTATTCTTGGTAAATCCCATGCTCAACAAGAAACTATTTATTATTCCATACCAAGCTCTGGGAGCTTACTTCAGGCCATAGAGGGCCTTCTTCAACTTCCATACGTGATTTCATCTGGCTTCAACTTCAAATCCTCATGACTATTCAATGTAAAACTCTTTCTCAATCATATCATTAAGGAAGGCTTGTCTTTACTTCACCATGGAAGAAACTACCATGACAGTTCTGAAGGAAGTGTACCTTACTTCTTGGAGTAAGTGTCTCTTTAGAATTAATTCCCTTTTTCTGAAAGAAACCTCTGGCCACAAATCTTTATTTATGCTTATTGATACTTATGTCAGTTGCATGCTCTATTTTGTATATCCATTTGGAGGATACAATACTCTTTCCTTCCTGGTTTGGGAACTATATCCCATACATCATTCTAGTATTCTTTCATCATAACATCTTCCATGAGTTCATCTTGTCAGATCATCAACATATCCTAGTCTTCTGCATTCAACTTTGAAGGTTCGAAACCACTTTACTCTTGGTAAATTCTCGATCCATCAAGAAGTTGTCCATCATGTCGTACCGTGTCGAACTCAGATATCTTCTGTAGTCACTCCCCCTGAAGTGGAGTATTATCTTCCTTCTCCATTCTATATAAGTGGTTCTCACTAAGGTAACCTCACATGTCCCTGATCCAACACCATAGGTTTCATCAGAATTGGTTTCACCAATTGGTATTTATGATCATTTTCCCAAGGTGCCTTGTTACAGGACTGTCCCAAATAGTGAAGTTGTATGGATTTCCATGTGTCACTGTTTCATGTTCTAAGTATTCAGTTTGGACCATGAGAATTAAATTCCATGCCCTTTCTGGAACATCTTCAGGAATTCCATTTGGAACTTTGTAGCCCAATATATTTCAATTCTCCCCAGGTGTCCTGTTTAGGTATGAATTCTGGAAGAGGCTGGAACCCTAACTTGGAGGGATCATATATCCCAGAATATAGAGAATATGAGGCTGAATTTTCGACACAGTGTACATCAGGATTGTATCTTAGGTCTCTACAATTTTCATCTCCTGAACCTTCACCAATCTCAGGATATAGCGAATGTACCAAAACTTAGCATTTTTAGTATTTAGGGTTTTTCTAGCTCGGGGTCAAACTAGGGTTTGACTTTCCTGGAGTTTCACCCAACCAAAAATCTTGATCCAAGTCTCTGAACTTTGATTTTGATGAGGATATCAATCCTATGCTGGGCTCACTAAAAAATTATTCTTCTACAAGAAGCCCTAATTTCCTGCACCGAAAACTGAAAATGCTCGGAATCAAATTCCGCTTCGACAAAAAGATGTGCCCTTCAATGGAGAGTCAGCCTAGCCTTCTTTTACTAATTGATTATGGAGAGAGAACAAAAAATTAAGAAGCCCTAGATTCTGTAGCTGCATAATGCCTTCTTTCAGGGTGGCTCTAATACCATGTTAAATTTTACATATGCTTAGCTAAGACATCAGTATTTCATTACGTTTTCATAACAAAATCATATAAACAGGATCACTGAAAGATAGACAAGCACAACCATACAAAAGGAACACAAACATTTATCCTGGGAAAACCCTAAAGGGAAAAAAACCCAGCAAAATCTTCCTCGATATAGATGCCCCAAAAAGATAAAAGATAAAACCAGCAAGGAGATCAAAGCCTGATCCTCCTCCTTCTCTTCTCCACTAGTGCGCTACACAAGTGAGAATGTGTGTTCCAAATGAGGAGCACTACACCTCTATTTATATTCATCCGTTCACTTAAGTTAACTCATCTATCATGTAGGCTCGAGTTAATCATGTAGGCTCGAGTTACACATGTAGGCTCAAGTAACCACACTGTGGTGCTAATGACCCACCTTTACAATTAGAGGGGACTGCCTCATGACTCTTATTAGTTCTTTTGATTAGGAGCATCGGGGTACAAATTAATACAAGTGGTTCTCCCGGTAGGACCATCGGGGACCACAAAGAAATACATATAGAATATTCTTCGAAGTTACAATATTTCAACAATTGCACCCTAATTGTATTCTTCAGTATCAAATGAAAGGAGGATTCTACCCGCTTCTCCTTGCCCCATCTGACATACGTGATATGAAATATGATTGTATAGAAAAATTGCAAACAAAAAAATACATTTTATTCAAAATATGCAATTGTTGTAACTTCTTTGAACTGCATCTGATTATTTGTGTCTGCATAGACATTTCCCAAAAATACGATGTGCAAAAATAATTTTGATCTACATCTTTTGTAACGTCCCCACCCTTCTACCAAAGAGAGGACGTGACTATGTCACTATCAATCCAGAAAACTAGCCCCATTAACATGATATAAAATGCATAAAACTTAAAAGCATACACAGATGTATAAAATATGCAATTTACAGCGGAAGCATACACATTCAAGCATTCAGATACATGTTGTTCATACTCATAAAACAGGCAACATTCATCATGTTCAAGCATTTAACATGTTCATGACAATTTAAGAAGAAAATACAATTGCAGAGTTAAATACAAGAATACTTATCTTGAAGAGAATATTCCCCTGCAGCTAGATATGTTGATGCAACATTCCACCCAACCATAGGCCAGTGTGCTCCTTACTCTCTGACCATCACTGCCACCCCCGAGCTAAGCATGATCTCAAAAAGAGACTAGGGGACACAGACTTGCACACAGCAAGGCCAAACACCCACTATCAAGCCAATAACCACATCCAAACACACACAGCCCACTAATATAGAGATTCTTGGATTTACTCAGTCAAGCCAACACAGGAATGCTCTACACAACACAATGTAGGTTCAGACAAAAGCATAGATGCATACACAGCAAAATGCAAAATTCTTGGTTGAGGAAAAATAGTTTGGCAACAAAACGAATTACCAAGATGGGTGAAAACAACCCCTTAATAGAAATTCAATTCCTAGGGGAATTTTGACCCTAACGTGGCCAAAATGGACTGTACAACACCCAAGAAATTGTGGTTCTCTTCTCCCACTCGCTGGGAATTACCAAAAATGATTTCCATCTTGGAAAAGAATGGGGAATTACATCCAAATCATGGGGGGAGGAATCCCAACCACAGATCATTACCAAAATGAATTCCTAAATCTGAGGGAAATGAAGAAAATGACTACTCATGTGAGAGAAAACACACACATCAGACCCAAAAACAGGAATGCCAAACACAGCAAACTCCTAGCTGCTTGAGAGATCTCCAACGTGGATGAATTATGGTGAGAAAAATGCCTAGAATCCCCCAACATGAAGGAAACATACACAGCAAGCCAAAAACATGAAGGAAAATAGCTCCCAAGATTCCATTGCGTCAAAAAATGGAGAACATTGGTGGATAGCCAAATGGGCATGCATTTTTGGGTGCTAACTTGCCTCAAAAGTCAAAAACATTTTTTTCCAAAAAATGGGTGCTCCCCCAAATTCGAATTTCTAACTTCCATACCTAGCCCATTCTCATGCAATAACCAACCCAACCAATTTTTGGTAGAATTAAATGATTGGTTGAATAAGAGAAGAAAGGTGGCTGAGAGCTTGATGGGTTCTTTTATTGACATTTGGCTTTTCCCCATTGGCCCCAAAGGTTAAATACCCCCCCCCCCCCCCTTATCCTTAGGAAATCATGTCCCCATCTCTTTTAATGTTGAATTGACATAGCTAGTTGTGGGTATTTAATTAAATTGCATATTTACATGATGTCCAAAATTATAATGTCTCGGTTAGCACAAAACACCATCGACATCGATTTTAATCATCGAAACATCAAACGATAAATCAATGGTGGGGCTTTCTCCTTTATCTCCACACCATGACTAATTACAATATTTACATCATATATATTTAATGCAAACGGGGTCAAAACCGAGGTGTCACATCTTTTCAACTAATCTGGGTGAATCCATGAAGATGGGTGTCTACTTTGGGGGGTCTTATGAGATAATAAATTTGATTTTTTCATGTTTTTCAACTTTGGGCGAACGAAAGTGATATTTTCGTTTAGAATTTCACTTTCAAGTAAAAACAAAACTTATAGAGAATTATGTTAGCTTTCTATTCATAAATTTTTCAATTTTTTTTATTGAGATTTGATATGTCATTTCAGAAAATGTTTGACAGTGTGTCCTTATAAAATGAAAGGACTAAAAAATAGACATGTTTGGTTGCGTTCCTAAAATCATTGTTAAACTTGTGTTTTGCAAAAACAAAATATGTTACGACAATCTACACACAATATACTATTGTGATGACTATAAATTTGTAACCAATGGATCTATACACTAATTATAATATTTATTTGAATTCGATCAATGGGGAAACCTTCTCGATTTTCAACATGTGTTTGGTTGCGCCACTTTTCTCTCAATTGACTATAAAATTTAAAAATCTACAAATACCCTTTTGAAGTAGACACTCCAATTAAGTGCATCATATTTGTTTCAATTTTCTAGGTGTTGTATTTTTTAAGTGATATATTTTTCATTTCACCGCATGTTGAAAGAGATGAAATGAAACTCGACACATGTTAAGAAACAAAAATAAATAAAAATAGAGGATCTCACCTATACACAACAAAATATATACCTAGGGAAAGTAGATTCAATGAAGAAACTAATGGTATCAAGTCCGATAGTCGATTTGTAGTGTAAGGCAACCATTTTACCTTCCGAAAATGGAGAAACCTGAAAATTGTGTAGGTTTCACGTCTCATAGGTTATTCGGCTGAACAATTATTCGACCGAACAATTATTTGGCCAAACAATTATTCGTCTAAACAATGTTTTTCCGTTACAAAACCATTATTTACAACGCAAACAACAACAAAAATTCGGTCGAAAAAAATTTCATCTACCGAATTTTTTTTAGCTCGTGTTCTTCTAGTTATCTACCATCAATGGTTGTTTATCTATTCATCAACTATAATTTATCCACGCACAACAGTAAATAATAATAATACATTACAATTTATCATATTACTAGCACACCCACGAACAAAATAGGTACTCTTCAAGGAGATACACTAGGCTTAAGATATCCTTTATCTATAGCAACTCCTGTAATTGTATTTTTCATTTCGTTAATTATGGGATACTCATATGATATGGAGCTCATGATACTAGTGTTGAAAACGACATTAGATCTATGTTAAAATCAAAATATTGTTTAGGTGGTCATACTGATATCTTATCACAAAATACAACTTCAAATTCCTTTAAAATAGGAAATTGTTCCAATTCCATTTTTTATTTTTCGGGGTCAAATTCTTTAATTTTGATGCCATAAAGTTGACACCCTTTCCTAATACACTTTTTACGTTGTAGTACTGAAATTTGTCATGTAGATAAAGGTCTATAAATTTCATTCATTGTATGATACTTATCCTCATCATCCACACTACTAAAAATTTTATGCAAATAGTCGATAACATCTTTATGACATTCTAGCTTATCCATACCTATCAAAATGTCAAGGGATCCTAGGGGAAGTATATTTAAATTAACTAAGGTATCCAAGTCATTAAAACCTAATAACAAATATTTAACTATCTCCGTAACTTTCATTTTTACCTTTGTTGCCAACTATACCAACCATGCATTCTTTTGTTTTTCCTTACTAAGTTTACACTTTTCAACTACTTTTCGTGCAATGTAACTTAAACTAGACCCTAAATCAATAAGTATTGAAACATGTATGTTCAAAACTTTACCTTATACTTCCAACATGGTGGATTGATGGTCCACCTGTCTGTATAAATTCAGGCCTGCAGTAGATTAATTTCACCCACAACAATTAACAATTGATCATGCAAAATTATCAACAATGGAGACTGAATATGGAGCTGTAACACAAAATTATATTAACTGAGTGTACAATAGCCGACCCTGTAATAACATAGGCTGCTGAATATATAGAATACATGAGCAAATCTAATGCATAAGGAAGCATCCAAATCTAGCATAAAGCAGGCTTACCCAAAATAGGCAAATCCCCCATAGGTGTAAAAAGTTGATCCCAAATCTATCAAGGACCCCACGAATCAGAAAGGGCGCATAGGCAAGCTAAAGAGTGGTCAAATGGAAGCTCATACATGCTTTTGCATGGAGGAAAGAGTGGAGGAGGAAGAGGCAACAAAGCTGATTCACCTCACCTAGTCTTGCTTTCCTATGTGCCTTAAAACACTGAAAAAGCAGGCAATAAAGCAGAAAAAGCAGAAGGGTGCCTAGGAGGCCAGGAATAAAGTAGATTTGATTCCTAAGGCTTTCCCAAGTGCTACATGAGTCAATAATGGAAAGTTTGACCTCTATGGATAGGCAATTAGCAACTTGCACATGGTGGGACTCATGGACTAGGAAAATAAGACAAAAATAAATGAATTAATGTCTAAGCGGGTAAATACTATGGGTTGATTATTCTAACACCCCCCCTTAAGCCTGACTTTATGAGTAATAAATCAAAAATATAGGGCCTAGAAACAAGGCTTAGTCACCCTTTTACATACTGCAAGTCCATATGAAACAAGCAAAGAGGCAAAACCAACTTGGGAAAATCCTCCCTTAAACATGGACTGTAAAAAAAAATTGTAGAATCTTGTCTCCACTCATGCTTTGACAGCATGATCAGCAATCCCCAGCAGTGATTTGAGATTTCTGAAGGTCTTCTCACAAAATTCTTTGGTGAAGATGTCAGCTACTTGTTCTGAAGATGAACAGAAGAGTAGGTGAATGGTGCCATCATGCACAAGCTCTCTGATGTAGTGCATGTGAATCTCAATGTGTCTGGTTCTCTGCTTCTGAACTGGATCCTTGCCGATTCAAATGGTACTCTGGTTATCACAGTAGATGGTAGTTGAGTACTCAGTTTCGAAACCACATTCTCCAAGTAAACCCTGCAACCATAAACACTGAGTTGCTGCATTGACAACTCCTTTGTACTCAGCTTCTGTAGATGAGAGTGCAATGGCACTCTGTTTCTTGCTTGACTAGCTGATTGGCCCTTCTACAAGAATGAACACATAACCTGAAGTGGACTTCCTGTCAGTGCTATCACCTGCCCAATCACTGTCAGTAAAACCAATTAACTCAAGGTCAGAATTGGATTTATAGAAAATCCCATGAGTCCTTGTTCCCTGAACAAAGCTAAGGATCCTCTTTGCTTCTTTCCAATGGATCTCATGAGGCTGATCCATATATCTAGAGGAAACACTTACTGCATAACAAATATCAGGTCGAGTATGTGTCAAATACAATAAACATCCAATCAACTGTCTATACAAAGTGTTGTTTACCATCGGTGGAGAATCATCTTCCTCCAGCTTCACTCCTGAAAGGAAAGGAGTTTTGCTTGCTTTGCAATATTGCATTCTGAATTTGATCAGAAAATCCAAGGCATATTTGGAATGGTGCACCTTGATTCCATCTTTGGTTTGAA
>LPNX011020695.1:3384-50618 GCA_001517045.1 Pseudotsuga menziesii | reverse complement strand
GGGCATCTTCCAGGTTCGAGCTGTGAGTTTTGTGGCATAGAAGGTCGAAACAAAGACTGAGTAGTCAGGTCCTAGCTTCGAGAGGATGGCCAATACGAGCTTCTCATATTTCTTTTCAATACCACACTGTTTCAGCTGCAAAACTAGTGCTTTGAACTTGGAGAAGTATAGCTGCAATGATTCAAAATTATTGGGACTCAGGGAAATCAATTCATTTTCGATTTGGTGTCCCCTCATCTCATCTGTCTTTCCGAAGAGTTCAGAAAGTTTCTCCCATACTTGATCCGGTGAAGTTAATCCATCGAGATGGAAAAGGAGGTCTCGGGAAATACTGAGACATAGGAGGCCATAAGCCTCATCTCTCCGATCATGCCATTTGATCTTCTCTGCAGCAGCATTGGGCTCTGCTTCTGTAGCCATAGTCACCTTGTAGAGGCCTTTCGCTCTCAACAAGATCTCCATCTTTTCTTTCCATTCAAAATAGTTGAAGGGAGTGAGGATAGTTTTCTGTGAATCCATAGCTTTAGAAAATCTGTCCCGGCTGTCAGTAGAAGGATCCCAGTCTTGATGTCGAACCTGCAAAACAATTTTTGAAGGAGAGTAACAACATACAATGGCTCTGATACCATGTATAAATTCAGGCCTGCATTAGATTAATTTCACCCACAACAATTAACAATTGATCATGCAAAATTATCAACAATGGAGACTGAATATGGAGCTGTAACACAAAATTATATTAACTGAGTGTACAATATCTGACCCTGTAATAACATAGGCTGATGAATATATAGAATACATGAGCAAATCGAATGCATAAGGAAGCATCCAAATCTAGCATAAAGCAGGCTTACCCAAAATAGGCAAATCCCCCATAGGTGTAAAAAGCTGATCCCAAATCTATCAAGGACCCCACAAATTAGCAAGGGCACATAGGCAAGCTAAAGAGTGGTCAAATGGTAGCTCATACATGTTTTTGCATGGAGGAAAGAGTGGAGGAGGAAGAGGCAACAAATATGATTCACCTCACCTAGTCTTGCTTTCCTATGTGCCTTAAAACACTGAAAAAGTAGGCAATAAAGTAGAAAAAGCAGAAGGGCGCCTAGGAGGCCAGGAATAAATCAGATTTGATTCCTAAGGCTTTCCCAAGCGCTACATGAGTCAATAATGGCAAGTTTGACCTCTATCGATAGGCAATTAGCAACTTGCACATGGTGGGACTCATGGACTAGGCAAATAAGACAAAAATAAATGAATTAATGTCTAAGTGGGTAAATACTATGGGTTGATTATTCTAACACTGTCGATATTCCAAAGAAACATTAACTATAGGATATTCCTGGCTATGTCATTCACAGTAGAAGCTTCCTACAACATGCTTATGGGTTACTATTCCATCCTCCACTGGAAGTTTCGATACTCTTTACCCCATTGCTATTGGTTGAACCTCTCCTATTGTAATTTTTATCAGTATGACCTCTTGTTCCTTTTCCAAAAGGTGAGGGTTTAAATCCTTTCCTACGTTGATCGATCTTTTCAATTTTTTTTATTTTTTCAACTTCTACTCAATTTGGATATTTGTTTAAACAAATGGTAGCACAAATAGGCCTTTCTAATTGCTTCATCCATTGTTGAATAATTTCAAACACAATCGTTTCCTTATACACTAGGGGTAAACAACTAATAAAACTATATACCTTAGCTTTTTTAACTCTTAGGTATGTGTTGTGCCCCTACCCAACAGCTTGATAAAAAATACAAATTTTATCAAACAAAATGAAATTTTGTTTGATGAATTATTTGAAGTCCTCATTTCAAAATTGTACAATCTGGAGCTACTGAAACAATGAATTTTCGTGAGCTACTGAAATGGTGAAATTCAAATTGTTTTTTTTTATCACCTTGTCAACTATTGCTAATTGACAAAATTACTATGTTAAATCATTATTTTTGCATGCTTTCTAACATAGCCTCACCATAAGCCTTGTTTGAGCATTCAGCAACTGGTATGTTAGTTTTTGTTTTTGCAAATTGGACGAGGTCCTAGAACATCAAAGGCTAAATGTTTTTATGTAGGAGTGTCTTATCCTAAGTTCATCCTTTGAACCTTGAATCATGTTTGATATTACCATAAGTGTTTAGTCTCGATATGCTTCATGTCATGACTTATATCCTTGCATATAAGGTTTGGGGTGGATTTGATGATTTACGTCGTGTCGAATGCTCACCATTTTCGAAGGTTAAGATCATTATACAGTAAGGTTGATATGTTAACGCTCAAGGTCCATCCCCTATGGTTGTTTCGACTCGCGTCACCATTTGATCCACTTGATTGCAGATTTGATATGGTATCATTACACTCGTACATGACTCTGTAAATAACATTCAATTGCAAGTACGTGCTCAATGTCATGGCTCCATGCTCGTTGAACACCTGTATCTGATGCGATGAGTGGTGTTATTATGATCGGGCTGGATAAATAATGGCACAATGAGTTTAGTCTGAAGTCTTCACCGTCACTTTTTATTATCTTGATTGCCTCTCTACGTGATCATTCTCCCTCCCCCATGCTGAGTTTACAGGGTCCTTGTCTGGGTTTTCTCATGTCGCACTTCGTTTATCACAGAGTCGGGTCTCACTGCTTGTGTTTTCGGCTTGGTTTTCACCCCGAATGCTCGCTCTCTAGCGTTCTGTCTTATTATGAACTGTGGCATCTCTTTTGGGTGCAGCTGCGTGCATTTGTGTTCGCGGCTATGGCTCCGATGGTTAGGGTTGAACCCAGCGACACGAAACTCCTTGATGGAAACCCTGAGCTCTTAGCCAAGGTTGAAGCAGTCAGATGGTTTCCATTCATTCGCAAGTTTACAGACTCAAATCCTGAGGTGACTAGGTTATTCTCTTTGTCGTTGGCCGATGCTAGGGTTAAGGTGGCCGACCTCCAATTCAGAGTTGACGAGCATTCGGTTGCTCTGGCTATGGGTTTGTCGTTGACAGGTGAGTGTTGGTTCAAATATAAGCAGATGAAGGTAAATGAATGGAGACAGATGTTGAAGGACCCTTTCCAGGATGTGTCCTTTAGAGCTGGTGTATCGCGGAGATATTTCAAGAAAGAATGGCGACCGGTTCTAGACGTTATTCATAGGTATGTGACCTATGAGGGTCGTCTATCCTCTGCTTATGTCTATCACCTCAGGTTGATGGCTATTTTTCTCGGCTTTCCTATTAATTTGCCCTATTATTTAGTTCAGATTTTGACCAAGATGTCTTCGGCCATTAAGAAGGGGCTGAAGAACATCGGTCGCAGTCTGTTTCATCATGGCCTGGTTAGGATATTGGTAGAAAGAGAGTTGTCTAAACAAAATCGGTCATGGGATGATTTTCTCGAAAAGAATGGTTTCTTGGCATTCTTCCATTGTCAATTCGATTGCCCTGAAGAATGTGTTAGGCATCAACAGCCTTGTCAAGCTCCAGCTTCACCGGTGCATGAGTCTATGTCAAACCCTGAAGATTGTGTAAGCCCCAGCGCCCGCGATGATCTTATTCCCACTTGTGCGTGTAGTCCTGGTACTCCTATGCCTTCCAAGCGTATGAGGAAGTATTTAAAACTATCCCCTGTGACACCGAAACATAATGACAATACCTGCAAACAAAAGGGCAAAAGGCCGAGTGTTAAGGTTACTGGCAGGTTTACGAGGAGTATGTTGGCCAAGGTTAGTGCTGTTAAGTATTCTGTGAGAAATAACAAAGACATTGAAACAGTTGTGCTAGATGACGAAGAAGAGAATCATGTCTCACCTAATGATGACCTTGACATTGATCATGAGCCTATCGTGAACCGTGCCGATAACAGTCCTCATGTGTCTAATAAGAATCTTCAGGTTGACCCTATGGTCAATCCTCCAATTAAGGGCGAGTCTGTAGAAGCAAATTTACCAATTTCCTATCGAATTGGTGAAATGATTCACCCGTTATTTGTAAACTGTTTGCTGGATAAAATACATAGGATGGAGGAAGAAGTAACAGAAATGGTAGCACATCGTGATGCTATGAAAGCCGAGAATATAAGGATGAAAGAGAAATCTGATTCTGATGATAAGTGTCTGCTGCTTCTGAAGAAGCATAAAAACAGGTTGATTCGGAGAGTCCTAAAACTACAAAACGAGAATCATAAGAGTGAGGACAAAGTGCGTGAGCTGAATGTTCAGGTTACTTTGATGCAATTCAAAGGTCATTCACAGAATCCGGCGAATGGTGTGAATATATAGGTGTTTAATGCTCCTATTAAATTATAATATTTTGGGCACACTCACTATTGTATATATGTTTAAGAAGATCTCAAGTTTGAAGTTTATAATCAAGTGATAATCAAGTTATTTTGTTACAGGTATTGGTTGGATTTGATTGATGGATTATGTAGTTTATTTTATTTTTCTCTTGCGTATGTGTTAATTATTTCTCTTTATTGTGTAGTGCTGTAGGTTATATGGTTGATGTGTTTGTCTTGGATTGCTCATTTTGAGGATGATCCTTGGGGAATCGTGAAAAAATCGGTCGGCTTTGCTGTTTCCCAGGTGTCACTAAATCGTTAGTGTCTTTATCATTTTGTGATTTTGTGCTATAAATCGAATCTTTCCAATTTTGAGACATTATAACGCATATAGAAAAATGACAATTGCATTTGTCATTTTTAATGAAATTGGCTAAGATTTCAATTTTGTAGTTTCCAGTTTTATAGAACTATCTCCATGTGAGATTAAATGTATTTAAAGGAGACATGTATTACTGGATAAGGGATCGATGGTTGGGAAAAGGAGCTAGACAAGATCACTTCAAACATTTTCTGTGGCTTAAAACAATTTTTTGTTAGCAGTTGTAGCACTTTTAACTGGTGATATTTATGAATATATTTGCATTTTTTATACTAGAAGATGTATTTATAATATCGTATGATCTTGTCATATCTTTTCGTATTCTTTATGTTTTTGCCATATTTTCTTTTAAGAAATGTGCAGATGCATCAACTTTTTAACTGTCGATTTATCCTGGTTTCATTTGCAAATATACATCATGTAATAAATCTGGTGTTGTCATCATTATATATGTGATATATTCATTCAATGTGTTGTCGTGTTTAATCTCAGAAATTTTTCTGATGAGCTTAGGATCTGTCTTCACAGTAACTTTATTTGCAAATTGATTCTAGGGTTACTTCTATCATGCTCCTGATCAGGATAGGACATTTAGGATAGGTTAATGGTAGTTCCTCTTTATGTATTTTTACAAAAAAAACTATTGAATCAGATTGTCACATTAATATGTTGATGAGTTATCTTTCAATTTTGTTATTTATGTACATGTGTTCATAGTGTAACTTATCTAAATTAATTGAATCTATTAATATTTTCCTAATTATTTATTCTTGTATTCATAGATTAATTGTTTAGTTAGGTTAATTCCAGTTATTAGTTGTGTAATACATCAAACTAATTCAGTAATTATCTTTAACAGTTTGCTGTGTATATTCATAGGTATACTATAGATTTAGTTAACAAGCAATGGCTTTAGTTTTTTTCTTTTTGAGTCTTTTCCTGTAGCTAGGAGTAATTTAGGGAAGGTAACGGGGCCTCAATCCCGTCAGAGGCAGCTACCTAACGACTAAGAGCATCTTTGAAAACTTTCAGATCGGGTTGTCTCTCGGTTGACGATTGTGCCAATTCTGGCCCATCAACAGTATGGTACATAGCATTGTAAATTTACAAACTTGGTTACAAATTCTTCCATGGTTAACAATTCTAGTCTCAAATCATTGAATTATTGGGCTTTCTCATCATAATATCGTTCTGACATATACATTTTTTCAATAGTTTTTTATAAAATTTCCAACTCAACTCTTTACTACGTATGTTACTGACACTCTTAGCCCCCTTCCACCATAGAGCAGATTTAACAACCAAGATTCTATCACTTCCTCAAATTCTCCATCAAACATGAAGGGCCTTAACTTTTTGAATTCTCCCTGTAACTCTACAAGTATTTCTTTTTGTTTTTCATTATTCATTTCATCACCTTTCTTTAAATTCTGGGGGGTTATATAGGAATTCTATTTGTAGTTTCCTCACTACTACAAATTTTTAGTGGTCCTTTTCTTTTCTTGTAAGGAACATAAAATAAATATAATAATTAAATTGATACTGTTACCTTAGTATAAAAAATATTAAAATTCAGAATCAAGTTGCTAATTTTACCTTAGTAATAAAAAATATTTCTATCAAAAATTTCTAACATTCTTAACATTCTCAACTTCTCAACACTACATCTACAATCATACATTAACTTAATAATACATACTTTCATATATTTTGCACCTATAAAAACTTCCTAACATTCCTAACCTTTCCTAACATTCATATATTCACACCTATCAAAACTTCTTAACATTCCGAACATTTCCTAACATTCATTCATATATTTACACCTATTAAAACTACCTAACATTCATTCATATATTTTCACCTATCAAAACATTCACTCCTAACATTCCCACATTCACTGCTAACATTCACTCCTAACATTGCACCTATCAAAACATTCACTCCTAACATTCCCACATTCACTGCTAACATTCACTCCTAACATTGCACCTATCAAAACATTCTCTCCTAACATTCCCCCATTCCCACATTCACTCCTAACATTGAAATTCTCCATATATTCATTCTTAACATTAGCATTCCCCTATATTCATTCTTACATTCATTTATACATTCATATATTTGCACCTATCAAAACTTCCTAACATTCCTAACCTTTCTTAACATTCATTCATATATTTGCACCTATCAAAACTTCCTAACATTCCTAACCTTTCTTAACATTCATTCATATATTTGCACCTAACATTCATTTCAAACATTCATATATTTTCACCTATCAAAACTTCTTAACATTCCTAACATTAACATTTCCATATTCATTCCCCATATATTCATTCTTAACATTAGATTGCACTTATCAAATCATTCATTCCTAACATTCCCCTATTTCCACATTCACTCCTAACATTGCACCTATCAAAACATTCACTCCTAATATTGCACCTATTAAAACATTTACTCCTAACATTCCCCCATTCCCACATTTACTCCTAACATTGTGTTGAGGCCTGGAAATTCACAGGCGGCAACAGTAAGGGATTCTCCCCAATCAACGTTCCCAACTAGCCCGCTGACTGTTTGGTATAGGGAATCCGTCCGGTTTACGATCCGGCTACCGTAGGTCAAAGTAACAACAAGGGTTTATCGGTTGCGGCCCGGTCCACCGGAATTTGTATTTTTACTTAATGTATGCAATGCATATGCCTATTTTGACCATGCAGGGTGATAAAAATGCAAGGAACAACACAATGTGCTGCGCAGGTTCTTACCTCTCGTCTTATGTTCACCACATCTAGACCACATATGCAATTAGGAAATAAAACAAACACAATCTAAACACCTAACTATCTATCCCCGGGGAGCCAGAAAAGATTATTAATGAGTAATGCATTATCTCCATGTATGATAAACACAATTACAGGTAGCTGATATTTATGTTTACAACACATGAACCAAAATATATTCTAACAACCAGATAACTAACTGTTATATGAAACGCAAGCATTACTCTAAATGAATTTTCCACAAAATAAATCAGAAACCATTCAACAAGACATAAGTCACAGAGTTAGAACGATCTCACGATTATGGACACAGGCTGAAAAAAACAAAGTAGTTCGTCTTTCCGCCATCCATTTGTTAACATTTGGAAACTTCATATATCTTTCTCCAACATGCAAACTAAAATCTTTATTGCAAAAGGAAGTAGTTCTTCTTACAATAGGTCCTCCAGTCTCACTGGGAAAAAGCCCCTTTTACTTGTCTATCTTCCCTAGTTTTATACAAAAAGCAAAATTGGTTGGGTTGCCCAAAGTGACCTTTGGGCTCCCCAGCGTTTCAATTTCCCACAACCTTTTACAAAATATTAAATTATACAAAAATTTGATCGGTCCTTCTCATGAGGAGGGTCCCGCTTGGTCTTCCAAGAACTTTCTCCATCCTGCTGCTTCAGCAGCGAGACTCTCAAACGAGTTGGGTTCCAGGAACTGAATGTTCAGCTCGAATTTGTCAGCTTGCTTCCGAATGGCCTCAATTCTGAATGTGTTCAAACATACCTATTCCTCCAAGAGCTGTACACTAATGGCTGTGTGGCCTATTTCATTCCTGAGGATTTGTTCATCAATAGCTCTGATGCATTGCACTTTGGCTTCCTCATCTTGTTTCCTTTTCTGCAACATTTCTGCAAATGCATCATGAGTTGGGAACTCGTGCAATCTCTGCTCAGCTTCTGCCTGACAACGATTGTATGCAATCAGGGCTCTTCTGAAGAATTATGCGCATGCTCCCTTCGTTTTCTTGACATTCTTCTGAAAATCTTCTGCAGTGTTGACGGAAAATTCTATCAGGTCATGGTCACGTTTCAAAGCTTGTTTATCTTTGACTACTAGCGCAGCTGGGACTTCTTTGTCATCCTCCATCATGGTTATTCTTGAAGTCAGTACTTCAAGTATGTCTTGCAATCTGTCCACAAAATAAGAAGCTGTGTCTAAAATTTCATCCAGTCTGCCATCAATCTGGAGGACCTGACATCTTTCCTCCTCTAGAGCAGTCTGTAGGTGCAGTACCTTAGCTTTCTGAGCCAAGATGTGATCTTTAACTGGCTGTAGATTGACCTGCTGTGCCTTTGCTACTTCCAGTTGCTTTTCCAGCTCCTTAATGCTCAAGGTATTGGATTCATATATGATCTTTTGTTGCTCTATCAGGTCTTCTACCTTTACCCTCAGCTGCTCCTTTTCATCCTTTAAATTTTGAATCTCATGTTGTGCTTTTCCCAGTGCTTCTTGTGTTTTTTCTTTCACATGTGCTTCTTGCTGAATGGCGTGGATTTCACTTTTTGTGGCCTCCATTTCTTTAAGCACATGCTCAAATTTTCTTTTCAGCCTATTTCCTTCCTCTCTTTCCCTTCTCAGGGTGTCTTTAAGCTGAGAGGAATTTTTCTTGGTTGAATCTATCTCCTTCATCATGCGATCTACATTGTCCTCCGTAGCGTCTATTGCTGCCTTCCCAGCCCTTATGACAAACACTGGATCTTTGTCTGTCCCGACCATCACAGATTTGTCTGTTATCATTGTACTGGTCATTCCTTTGGCCCCTATCTTTTGCTCAGTTCTCCTCATAATCCTTTTGGCAGCCCTGTCATAGTATACTGTGCTAAAATCAGGGACTTCTTCCCCCTTTTTCTGTGCAAAGGGTACTAACTGAAGCATAGGGGTTGCAGGAGTGATAGTAGTGGGAACTTGCAGGGTCTGCACCTCAGGGTTTTCCTCACCCTGACTTTGTTCTGGTGGTGTTTCAGAAGCTGATTGTTGTGTCAACTTTGTCTTTTCAGCTTCCTGCTTTCGAATCTCTTCGTCCAGCTTTCTCTGGGCTTCTTCAGCTGCTTGCTTAGCAGCTTCCTCTGCTTCTCGGGCTGTTTCTTTTACTCTTTCCGCTGCATCCTGGGCAGCGTTCCTCTTTTCTTCTTCTCCTTTCCGGAGCCATTCTGCAGCCTCCTCTTCTAGCCTCTGGGCCTCTTGTCTAATCCTTTGGGCTGCCTCTTCAGCCTTAGCCTGCTCAGCTTTCTCTTGCTCAGATCCTTTCCCACCCTTGGTGGAGTGTTTTGGCTTGAACCTTTTGCTGAGTGCTGTCATGTTCGGGGCTCATCTAAAAATGGATTCATCATTGTCGAAATGGTGGGTGTACTCATAAAACACCTTGTGATTTCTGCAATGCTCATCCATTCTTTCATGAGTGTCATTCCTCCTGAAAGTCATCTCCCCAAAACGGAACTTCTCTAGTTCCTCTATAAATTCTGGAGCCTGTTTCACATTGGCAAAACTGTAGCTGCCTAACTTAAATGGTAAGGGTGGATAGACCGCCTTCTTCTTCTGGAATAAGAAATGGCCAACCCCGTCAATAAATACCTGTCTAACAGCCTCCTTATGGATGACATAATCTGTTGCATACTTGGGAAGCATATAAGGTGTCCTTGACCCACCAAACATCCTAAGATACATCACGTTCTCTGTCAAGAAATAATCACCAAACTCCTCTATCACCTGCATTGCTTCTTCAGACATGCAGTCACATTCCTTTCGGAAGATCAGGGTGTGCAGAGGCATGATAAAATGCTCACATATTTATTGGTAGTGACTATAGTATTGATGAGCCCCCAGTAGCTTGTAGGCTGCATATACGGGCATTTTGTCTCTGTCCCAAATACATTTGAGCCCGGGGAAGGGCTGGTGGCATATTATGCAGTCAATCAGGATCGAGCTCATATAAAACTCAGATTTTTTCTGTTGTACTCCTCCTTTCGCTGCAGCTATACAAGAAGATAGACTACTAGATACCAGGCTGGACCAGTTGAAGATGGTCCCTTCTGTGGCCACATAGAAAATCAGGGGTATCCATTCGAATTTGAATAATCTACCATGGGCCCTCCCGAAGATCCTATTCAGCATGAGAGCTATGAATCGGTAAGGGGCTCTAAGGGTGGCTGTGTCATAATCTTCAGTAGCTCTATGTCTATAGAGATTCCCTGGTAATAGCATTCTTCTCATGGTTTCTATCAAATCCATCCTGAGATTGTCCAACCACTCATTGGACAAGAAAACTTGAGGCTCAGGCAGGTGGTAAGCTAGGGCCACATATCCAGGGCTAAAGGACGCATAACCCTGACCTTCAACATTACAGATAAGCATTGAACCATGGTTTGTGTGTGGTAGGATCCACCTCATCAACTCAGCAGATGGAAACATCTCTGGCCTGGTGGCAACCTTCATAATTGCAGATTTTTCTATGTTTGCGTAGATGGGATCCTCCTCCAGGCCCATATCTGGGACTTCCCTATGGGAAATCAGCCTATATATGTCTCCCCACTTATACTCAGGGTCCACCCCCGTGACACACTGGGTATCCTCATATATATACTCGGTTGGTAGGACGGCCTCTATTGCTGTTTGTTCTTCTACCACA
The DNA here is from genome assembly GCA_001517045.1 of Pseudotsuga menziesii. Classification (NCBI taxonomy): domain Eukaryota; kingdom Viridiplantae; phylum Streptophyta; class Pinopsida; order Pinales; family Pinaceae; genus Pseudotsuga; species Pseudotsuga menziesii. Next base: position 39,506 of record LPNX011020695.1, on the reverse strand, counting down.
GGGGCCTTCTTTTTCTGTCTTCTGGACATTTTAAAATCTTCCTGCAATGTAAACATCATGATATTAAGCAATTCAAATTTATGAATATTAAGAAGCAGTTTATTCTTTCTCCATTGTCTATGTGACTATAATGATATCAGATATAGGCTCTTCAAATTGAAGGATTTGAACTAGTCATGCAATCTTCGAGCTGTGCTATTATCTTATATCAATGTGTAAGTAAGAAAGAAAATCTCACATGTATACACAACCACTCTATATAATGACTATTTGAAACTATCAGCACAAGGACTCAGACTATTTCTGCAATATAGCGAGCAAGGTCCTAATGCTGCGGGATTAAAACTAGCATTATTCATCCCATGGCCTACTATAAAAATACATGATTTCACAGGATGCCATTTTAAATAAATGATATGCAGTGCAAATGCATAACTCTCAAATGCAGGGCACATGACCGCAAAAGATTTGAATTCAAACATGGCTCTACGATAAAACTTATGTTATCGCGGGTATGGATTTACATTGCTGCGACTATCAACCGCAGGATTCCAAAACAAATCTTCACACAGGGGAACCCCACCAGCGCCACTACTCATGCTTTCCCGAGAACTTTGAATAAGGACTGCGGCGCGGCCCTAGGGTTTCACAGTGGCCGACAATGGCGAACTGCGCGGCGCGGAGGCTAAGGTTAGGGCTCAAGGAAAGGGCAACGCACAGCCAGGCATCTATCATGAAAAATCCGGTGAAAACCCCATCCAAGACGTTTAAGGACCTCATCATACAAGAACTGAACCAGGTGCAGGCGGCATAACAGCCGCCTGCACCGTGTCTTCCTCTATCGCTAGGGACGAACTAAAACGGAGGAGGTAGATGAAAACACGGGCTTTTAAAGAACCAACCCCCCCCCTCTAACCGCACAAGCTATCCATCCCCAAAAATATAAAACACGGGCGCAACTACTGGGGAAACGAAAACGAAAACCCTAGCCGTGGGTATAAAAAACTCCGTATGTGAACGAAACGGGACTACGGGCCGTATTTCTACACAGCATAAGTCACCCAGCCGAACCCCTGAAAATACAAGCAAGAAAAGGTAAAGATCCTACCTGGCAGTAATGCACACTGAAAAGGCGTCAATGATCGAGCTCCCAGTCGACAGCTGGACGCGGGTACCGGTACGATGCTTCCACAAGAATCGCGAGCTCGACAGCGTTGACAGCTTGGGCGCGATAAAACAACAATAAAACCCAAAAACACACCCCCGTATATATAAAACCTCACACGTGCGACAAGTCAACTCAGTCGGAGCGGACTCGAAAGTTATATCAGGCGACACAACTCAGCCCTCTCCGGAACGGTGGACCATCCTCATCATTAAATCACCCGCAACACAAAACATAAGTCATGCGATCAAAAACGTGGCTGGGCAGCAGCAGATATACTGGTCGGATGACCAAGAATTCGGCCACCCCCGCAACGGCGAATCATCCTCCATACTTCATTGTCCGTATGGGGAAAAAGACACTCTACATAGCACGGGTCGGCGGTATACAGCATCTCTGGACTTCCCATTGATCCGCAACGGCAGCGAAGGTAGAGTTCATCCCCTTCCGATGCGGCATGAAGACAACGCCCGCAACAGCCACAAAATTTTACCACCCGCAACGGCAAGACAAAAAGATTAACCCCCGCAACAATCGGCGCACAAACACGACAACCAAGACTTGGAACCTACCCGCAACGTCGGTCGCGATAAAATTCATGCAGACTTGAGCAGCACCCGCAATGGTGGTCTCGACAAACTCAACCAAGAGTTCAAAGGCACCCGCAACGGTGGAGCAGAAAAGAAAAATAGGAGCTGAGGAACACCTACAACGGCGGGACAACTAAAAGAAAAACCTCCCGATATAAGAAAACTTTGAAACGAAGGCTTTAACAAGTTTTGTAAAACAGCAAGGTGCTCAATTTAAGATGGAAATTAAGGCGTGAAATGAGGAAAACCAAGTGATTTGTGGCACTCAAAATGTCTGGGAGACGCTTTCAAAAACCAAAAGCCAAAATCAAATAGGCTGAAAACAAGAGGAAGTCTGACTAATTCGAAGTAAAGGAGGGTCCCAAAATTTTAGAATTTTGGGAAAATGTTGCAGCTGCAACACATTGCACCTATCAAAACATTCACCCCTAACATTCCTCCATTCCCACATTTACCCCTAACATTGCACCTATCAAAAATTCCTAACATTCCTAACATTGATTTCCTAACATTCCTAACATTAACATTTTCATATTCATTCCCCATATATTCATTCTTAACATTAGATTGCACCTATCAAAGCACTCATTCCTAACATTCCCCTATTTCCACATTCACTCCTAACATTCACTACTAACATTGCACCTATCAAAACATTCACTCCTAACATTCCCCCATTCCTACATTCACTCCTAACATTGCACCTATCAAAACTTCTTCACATTCCTAACATTAACTTCTTAACATTCCTAACATTAACATTTTCATATGCATTCCCCATATATTTATTCTTAACATTAGATTGCACCTATCAAAGCATTCATTCCTAACATTCCCCTATTTCCACATTCACTCCTAACATTCACTACTAAAGTTGCACCTATCAAAACATTCACTCCTAACATTCCTCCATTCCCACATTCACTCCTAACATTAACATTTCCCATATATTTATTCTTAACATTAACATTCTCCATATATTCATTCTTACATTCATTCTTACATTCATTCATACATTCACATATATTCATTCTTAACATTAAATTGTACCTATCAAAACATTCACTCCTAACATTCCCCTATTCCACATTCACTCCTAACATTAACATTCTCATATATTCATTCTTAACATTAGATTGCACCTATCAAAACTTCATAACATTTCTATCACTCTTAATTTAAATTGCATACATTCATATATTTTCACCTATCAAAACGTCCTAACATTCCTAACCTTTACATATACATGTATATAATCCCAAAAACAATATCTAAGGTCAATGCACATTTATATAATCCAAAACAACAATCATGAACATGTGAATTCAATGTACATGTATATAATCCAAAAAAACAATCATGTACATGTGAGTTCAATGTACATGTATATAATCCAAAAATTATGTACATGTGAGTTCAAAGTATATGTATATAATCCAAAAATTAAGCTCTTCTATGTCCAAATCAGCTACAACATATATATCTACATAAAAAGAACAATATAAATAATTCTCTAAATAGAATTCCACAACTATCCTTGACCAGGGTCTTCCCTTGGACTCATTTCCCTTGGACTCGTAACAATCTGCAACATGTATAAAAATAGATAATGAATAGCATAAATTATTTAAATAAATTTAAACCAAAATCAAAACATTAAAACATTAAACTAATATATCGAAGAGCAATTCAATTATTAACAAAATTACCTCTAGTTCTCTATCATCCAACAGAGTCTTCTCTTTGCCTCTAAAAGGTGGAGTAGACCCAAGATACAACATATATAAAAACAATTTATAAATCTTACAAATTATTTAGACTGTTTTAAACTAAATTCAAAAAATATATATTGAACTTACAATTCCAACACTATCGTCTAATGGAGTCTTTCCTTTTCCTCGAAAAGATCAAAGATACCCAAGCTTCAACATATATAAAAGCAATTTACAAATGTCAAACATTATTTAAACTATTTAAACATATATATCAAAGAACAATTCAATTATGAACAAAATTACCTTGGTGCCAATATCCACATCCATCAAAGAACCTATATCTTCACCTCCAATTTCAATATGTTCTCTTCCCTTAAAATTTAATTTTTGTTAATAAATAAATCATAGTAAAAGAAAAAAATATTAATCTTAGCAATTAACTTGGAAAATAAAAAAAATACAACATTAGCTCACAATAGATGGAAAATCATCTAAAAAGTTCAAATCTAATGAAACCTGCATAAATAAGTCAAATTAACAATAAGATACATAATTAAATTTAAAAACAAAAAAATATATCTTTCAAACATAAATATAAATGGGTAAATTTTAAATATACCTCTCCAATATGCTCTTCTACGTTTTCAGCATTTTGACTAATGGAGACTCTAAAATTATGTTCATTTAACAATAGAGAAAACTGAAAATAATAAACATTTACGAAATGTATTTATTACTATACATCAAAAAATAATTTACCATACATAGATATAATGTAACAAAAAGTTTAATTCAAAATGAATAAAAAAAATATTAGATTGGAAGTACACAAACCTCTCCTATGCTTGGTGTGTCATTAGATATTCTATCCAAATCTATATTACGACAAAGCTTCGCATAGGCCTTTAGATCTTCAATGCCCATACAATCTAACTCATCATTTGTTTTGTAAACAAATGTTTTCCGAATAGTGGCTCGAGCCCTCTCTCGATTCAATCCGACATCAACTCCTACAAATGCCGAAGTCAAACCTTCAGCAACATTATGCCTTGCAATTGTCCCAACTTGTGATGTGGGCTCCATCTCTAATTTGTAAGTCACAAGCCTAGGTGGACGAGATATCAAAGGTGGAGGTCGAAGAGTACTAGGATCTCTAAGGGAACCTTTTCAATTGCATATCCTCCCCTTTCCAACTCCATAAAACTTGGAATGAATATCAGTATAGTCTGGCTTCATTCCTAAAAAAGTTCAGCATAAAAAAACCTAGCAAAATAATTAGGAACCTCATCATTCCATGGCAATCGACCATAGGCTGCAAGAAACTGATCATATAAAAAATGTGCAAGTTCAAGGTGCTTAAAATATTGCACTTTCAATGCTTTCCTCTTTAGGTCCTCTTTGAAGTTGAACATTGAGTTGGCATGTTCTCTAGTCACCCTCTCCTTTACAACATCCCACTTCTCTGGACCCATCACTTCTGCCTTTCTTCTTTGCATCAAGGCAACAAAACCATCTGTTGTTGGTCAAAGATCCTCATATACCTCAATGAATTTTTGTAAATATTGCAAAACCATCTCTATACTTTGTTTGTTCTCTAGAGAGAGATCCAAACTAGAAAGATCATTTTGCAGCTTGTCATAGTGAGCCCTACAACTTTCAAGAGTCGTTTGTTGAAGACCACTTTCCCATGGAATCTCGTTTGGTAAATCTGATGGATAGGTCGTAATGGGCGTACAACCCTCAGCTAGCTAGACATATTGTGTCCTTGCTTGACCTTCACCACCTTGTGTAGGATGATGAGCCTCTTGCGAACCTTGCTCTGCTTCCACACTTGTCTCTCGTACAGAAGGTCGAGATTCACCTTCACCCATAGATGATAAGGGGGAATCATCTCTACCACTATCGCCACATCGATGATCAAATGAATGTGAACTATATAATAAGCTTGAGTGCCAAGGTAAAGTCGATAATCTTCGATTTTCATTTTGGACACCAACTCCCGAAGAATGTGATGACCTCCTACGCTTCTGTCTCAAAGGATGCTCTCTTTCCATTGGATATGATATCTACAAGTTTACACAAATATCAATTTCTAAATGTTAATTAATCAACTTCAAAGAGCTAGCTACTATCAAAACTAAGATTTCAATGTAATATAAATAGAAAAACAAAGGTGGTATGGAGAAATAACATATATAAAGACGATGAGACTTCTTCGTGATAAGAAAGATCCCTGAATCCACTAAATAAACTGGTATATGATGGTTACTACGCACATTGTATAACATTTTGACCTCGGCACATGCCATAAACTTGTTTTGGTTCAGAGGCCAAAGGTTGAAATGTAGATTAATTTCACTACAAGATTTGAACCTAAAATCCGATGACAAAATCCAACGTCATCTGACATTTCGCATGGATGTGTCGAACAGCAATCAATCTACAGAATGCTGACAACAAAATATTTCTATTTGACATCGATTATTCGACACTTTGGAGTCGGAACTTTGACTCTTGTAGTGGCAGTTATCCGACACTTCCGTGCCGGATAGGCATCGGATTTCTGACTCGTGTAGTGGCGGTTATTCGACACTTCTCTGTCGGATCTTCGACGTCTATGAACCAAACACAAGTCGGATATCCGACGGTCTGTATATATTTTTTTTATAAGGTTTACATGATTTTAAATTTTATGGTCCCATACTTTCAAGGGTAACTATGTTCAAGGCGTCGAATATCCGACGCATGGCCATTATAAATATAATTTGTTTTAAACATTTCAACATGTTTGTTGTGGAAATGACGGATGATTGCAAAAATTATTTGTTCCTCGACGGACATTTTCAAGAATAGTTTTATTCTTCAACGGGCGGTTGTGGGAATTTTTTTTTTCATCGATAGACAGTTTGCTGGGAATTTTTTATTCTTAGACTTCTCTCCATTTGAAAAAACCTTGATGCGTAGTTGATGCATGGTTGATGTGTGGAACTTGATTTTTTTAGACAACCAGTTATATTCATTAACGAATTTTATGACAAAATGTCAAATAAATTAAATATTCTGGATCCAAACGAAGACAACCGACAATTGCTTGCTAGACTATGGGATGCAGCGAAACAAAGGGGTGATGGAAAATGTTATTGTTCATGTACTCAATGCAGGGGATTTAAGAGGAGAAGAATATTGATCTCAATATCCACAAAACATTGCAGGGAACATGGACACGATGAGGGGGGGAACGAATATCGTCCATTTGTAGGTTTAGCATTACAAACATTATTATATTCATTTTTTTGGTAATTGTATGTATTTTTTTTTCCATATATTAATGTATATCTATTTATGTTTCCATGTATTTATATTAAAGGAAAGACACCCTATAGCATGTCATCCAGAGGAAGTGCTTTCAGAACAAGTTCAGGATCAGGATCATGGAGCGTGTATGTTTAATGGAGAACAAGTGAATGATCATATTGAACAAGATGATCATGTCGATGATGTAATTGAAGATGATGGTACAAATACATTGATCCATGATTCATTTAATGTTAGAATGGATGATGATGATGTTGATAATGAAAATGATGATGACTTTGATGATGTTCATGATATACCTCTTCTCGATAAGGCATATTAACCCCTTTATGAAGGCTCCAAAACAAATCTTCTCTCTACTATATTGTTGATAATGAACTTGAAAGTTATGAATGGTCTTTCAAACATTGCAATCACATGTATGCTAAGGTATATAAAATAATCCATCACATTGTTAGGGAGAGAAATTCCTATGGATTGGGGTACCACAACAGACAACTTGACTCCAGAAATCAATCCTTTCCAATATGCAATAGAAATTAAATATCTAACACTAAAGGAACAGACCTCGTACCTTATTATGGACGGTTGAAGTAGATCCCCTTTGAGCATTCCAACTCCATCTTGAATTGATAGATTACTTCATCAACAACAAGTAAACAATACAAGCATACTATATATATTGGTGTTAGATCTATTCTAGCATATATAATCAGAAATGTATAAGCATTTGAAAACATCCCATGGATAAAATATTCATTCAAGCATACATTATTGGACAGGAAAAGATATTTCTATTATTATAAAATCATAGATTACAATGGACACAACCTCTGTCGGCACGTCTGTGAATCAGAGAAACTGAATCCCCCACTTGGGCCTCCACCACCTCAATCCTCCATCTCTCGATAGCAAGCTCACAAGCAAAATGCAAGCTTGGGAAGAACACAAAAGTGCTCCAAGGGACAAAGGGATGAAGACTCAAGCATAAGTTTCGACAACAATGGACTATAGTTTCTTTGCTCTCAATTCTCTCATATGCCTTCAATGTACCATAGAGTTCCTTATATATCTTTTCAAAGGGGTAATGAAAGGTCGAATCTGAGCGATCTCAAGGCATAGGGAAGGCCAGGAGTCAAGTGAGTCAGATCCATGTCAAGGAAAACCCCAAAAGGATTTGGATTATGCACACATCCTGATGTACATGGTTTCAGGGGTCAAACCCATGTATACATGCGATTAGTGGTTTAAAAGTTGCATATAGCAATTTTCACATGTTTTTAGGGATGGTCTGGGAAACATCAAAGGACAAAAAATGGTCCAAGGGGTCTAAGGAATCTGCAGAGGGACAGGGGAAGTCCATACAAGTTTGATTTATCTGGAGTGGTAAAATCAGTTATAACAGATGCCCCCTAATGTGTGAGGTCAGAGGGGTCATACGATGGCCGAAATACATTATAAGTCCATCCCAGAAGTGGAGTGATGAAGGGTCCCGAATGGAAGACCAGCCACCCAATCAGCATAGTATAATGATACAACTCTACACATAACTACAAATACATATAGTAGTCCTAGATACATAAGAGTACAATGGCCATGAATAGGCATGATACAAGATATCACATAAGTGGTCATCACCATGTACAATATACATAGATCAGAATCTCCATGATGAAGATATACAAAGGATCATGATCTCCATAATGGCTGAAGATATATAATAGATCAAGATCTCCATAACAGCTGGAAATGTTTGACATATACTAGAATCAAGTCACAAGAGCCGAAATCTCATGAACACTGGCACGATCAAGGAGGTAGCATATAAAATATCCCACCAATCTGGAAGGTCTTCTACACCAACCGCTACGAGTACATGTCCTACTATGTGAATAGAGGTGTCGAGGTTGAACATAGTATTCCATCGTCTGATTACCGGTCATTGATGTATACCGTTAACAGATGTGAGATCACCCACTGATAATGAAAATGGGAATCAAGGTACTAGAGTGCAAAATAACAAGTGTGAATAAATGTGTTGAGGTCGAAGACTTGAGAGGATCCATTGATTAGGGGACATTGATGTATTCCCAAAGACTGTTGATGGCGAGAGAACTTGCCACTGATGACTGCAAGTCTCAATGCACTCAAAATGGCTCTAGATTCCAATCCCAGAATAAATGATCTGAAGTCAATGGGATGAAATCTGCTAGAAGGAGGGAATTAAGGTATCCCCCATCATCCAACATGAGGTACTCAGCAAAGCTGTATAATGTGGAAGGACTCGATCATAAGGTGCACAAACCAGTAACTATACTGAGAATGGCCGACATGCAAAGTCAAGATAACTGAGGAATGGCCAAATCAGGTTTCAACTTCCTTCGAACAAGAGCATAACAGCGAATGGTGACTGAATAAAGGCAGCATAGACTCGATATACAAACTAGGACATCTCTGTGACACAGGAATCATCGACAGAGGCTCCATGGGGACTGGAAGCTTAACTAGTCGGTGGAGATAAACTCAGATAAACAAGTACAGCTCCTAAAGTCAAACTATAAACCCAACCAATGGATGTGATATATAGTGCTCTGTTCGAAGGCGACACGACTCGACAGCTGCCAAAGATAACATCTTTCCTTGTCCAGATTTTTGGTTTTTTGATTTTTTTGGACTTTTTCAAATATTTAAAAAGCTTGAAAAATAATAAAACTACTTTATAGTTACAGACTAGGAGGAGACGAGTGTCATAGGAGAAAACAAACTAGTTCCAAGCAATGTAACATACCTATGCTCAATGCAAGGACCCATGTGTAGGATATTGACACTCGGGGGAAAATCCCCTCCCGGTAAAAAGGGAATCAAGCTGCAAATGATATATAAAATGGATCTGCATGGCTAGACATGAGACAAGTTCAGGCTATATGGCTGAAGTGCAATGTCAGGGAAGCTGGCATAAAGCTCAATAAGGCAGGAAAAGATCATGCTAATGCAATTACAACTTGACATAAGGGAGTCCTAAGGGAAATAGGCCAGGAAAAGATCAAGAGGAGTATGAGGCTCTTGCGAAATGTCATGGCAATACTATACAACAAAATCCCACACCCTAAAGGACAAAACGTCAGCATGGGCACCAAATTCCAATAAGGTGCTAACTAGGGTACCCATATAAGGTCAAGCTCTACCACTCATACCATGCCACTTCTAAAATAGCAAGAAGGTTCCGTGACATAATAGAGTGGATTCGTACCTAAGGCTATGATGAAACGGTCATAAGGTCATGCAAAATGCAAATGGTGATGAAACCTAACCTATATGCCAGTTTAGACATGATACTTGAGATCGGCTTGAACGAGTCAATCCAACGGCTGAAATGACACTCAAAAAGGTCTCCTACATCATGAATTAGGTCAAAAACGGTCCAAAATGATTAGAAATTGTTGAAACTATAGGAAAGGCGGTAAAAAATTTCAAAATTTTGAAAAATTTCTATAAATAGTAAAAAATTCAAAACATTATAAAACATTTGAAATTTTTACCCAATTGAGCTCATATTTTCAACAGCAAATTCCAGGAGATCCAGCCGGCAGAATCCACTACAGTTTCTTCCAGGTACTTACCCATGCTCTTCTCTTCCATTTTGATGTAATTTTTATGAAATTCCATGGTCATTTGAGGTTTCTAGGCCAAACTAAAAAAGGCACTACAGCCCACACTCAAATCAAGGGTTTTTCCATGTATAGGGCTGGATATATGCAGAAAATGCCCTCACAGTCATGTACATATGCGGTTGTTTGGAAAACAGTCGCGTATGAGGTTTTTCAAGTAATATAATGGGAAAACTTGCAATTTTTTGTGCATGATGGTCCTAGAATGGAGAGAGCGTGAACATGGTGAGGTAGAGGAGGTAGTAAGGGCCGATCTAATGGCTCAACAAGCTCTACGTGCATGTGGACTCTATAAATTTTGGTGTCTTGGTGGCTTGAGGGCCAAACCAAGACTATTACAGATGTTGGTGGATTACTGGGATCCAGACTCTGATTCCTTCCAGATAGATGGGATGTTCCTCACCATAGAGCTGGAGGACATATACTTCATTACTAGACTTTCCCGACGGGGGGAAGTAGTGAACCTTCATTCTTGTGGTGGGCCTAGAGGTGGCCTGACTATTGATGAGTACATTGTGGTGTACTGCTATCTAGACACAGAGAAGGTGGGGAGTCAGGTCCCAACCAACTCTATACAGGTGCTGGGCCTAAAGGCCATACTATTGACATTGGGCAGGATAGCAATCTTGGCTTCACTCCACCAGGCCTCGCAGCCTCTGATGTTCTATGCAGTGGAATGCATGAGACCCATGGTCTATGACTGGAGCACTACGCTACTGAGCAACATGAAACATTAGCTCAGTGAGTGTAAGGTGGGAAGAGTGTGGAACTTAGGGTTCAGCAACATATTGAGCACATTTTTCTTCGAGTGTGTTCCAGGATTGAGCCCCAGAGTTGACATTTCTCTTCACGGGGTTCGAGATCCGGCCCAACGGTGTTGGGAAGATGCGATGCACAGACTGGGGGGAGGTAGGGTGTCCAACCCCTATCCAACTGAGTTATTTCCATGGCGGTGATGACAGATAGTTTCCATCAATGACTACCCTATGCGGACATAGATTTCTGGGGGGACCCAGACATGCCGCTACCACCAGGATCGGCATATGGTGACATAGGTAACAAATATCGACCCTCTCTATTAATTTTTTGAGCTATTTAATTTTTTTGTGTCTTTTTATTATATGGAATCAAAAGACATTTTTTGTGTGACAATACATAGTGAAATCTGCCATTTGTATGTAGATGTGGGACCACGGCATCCTGAAGGCTTCCCTCGTCACAGACGAAGAAGAAGAGGAGATGATATCACAAGTGTGGATGCGGACCAGACGCTCGAGAGCATTCATACCAATTTTGTGAGGCTGACACACAGGGTTCCCATGGCGCAAGTCGAGGACTTACCTGAGGCTATGCAATGCAAGGTGGTGGGTGTACCATGAGCATGGGTGCAATTAGTTCGACGGTTAGCTAGAGCCGTAGTGACCTTCCATGATCACAACCCCCCTCCTCCTCCACAGGCTTATATAACTGGGAGTTATACATTTTGTACTACCGTGTATTATATCTTGGTGGCTCGAGAGCCCCATTTTTGTATCATGACACTATGTATTACCACATTTTGGATGTTATATATAAAAAATTTATGGTGATTGGTTTATTTATTTACATGTGTAAAAAATTTTGTTTGTGATGAATTTATTGTGTATCAAACAAATTCCAATCTAACACGTAGTTAGCATATGAGTCAGCAACTTGATTATTAATTCTTGGAATATGTATGTATGTTATATTGTCAAATTTTCATTCTAATAATCTCACATGTAAGAATATTTTTAATAACGTCAAATATCTAACATGGTACAAACCATTAAGCTGTGACACTACTAACTCCGAATCAAGACATACCTCAAGAGAGAGAACGCCATGTGAAATGGCATCTCATAGAAGCTCAATAATGGCACTATATTCAGCAACATTGTTTGAAGATGGCCGCAAACATACGCCTCCTGAAGACATTACCTGGCCCATAGAAGTATAAATCACCCAAGTAGCAGAGGCTGAGTGTTGAGTGTGATAGCTCGCACCATCCGCGAATCCTATGTAGGTGGAATATTCCATTGACATATGCTAAAAGAAACAGAAACTAATCACAAACCCGATCACTATAAGAAAAAGACCCAACTATGGAAAATTGTACAATAATATACAATAACCAGCCTTGGCTGAGAATCATGTATAGTACTTCTTGAGATAGATCCCATTCTAGGCTCCACCAAGGTCATTCCCTCATAATCCACTAACTCATAAGCACCCTTCTCTAACACATGTTTGACGACATAAGGACCATGCCACATGGGGTTGAAATTTCCTACCCCGAAGGGTTCTTTCGGTTGATCCCACAAAAGGACCAAGTCTCCCTCACTAAACCTCCTTGGACGGATAGACTTATCGTACTAGACCTTTACGTGATGTTTATTTACTTCTAGAGCCACCAAGGCATCTCGACACTGCTCATTAAGTTGCTCAAGGTGAACCAAATGCTCCTCCAATGGTGAAGTGTCTAGTAAGAGTTCTACGGCTAGCTTCAAAGAAGGAATCTCACATTCAACTGGCAATATCGACTCCACTCCATGTATGAGGTTATATGGAGAAAAACCCGTAGCATTCTTAACGGCGGTTCTATACGCCCACAAAGCAGGATATAACATGATTTTCCAATTATTCTTGCTCTGTGCGATGGTTCGTTGGAGAATGGATTTGAGTGATTTATTCATTGCTTCTACCTATCCATTCGCTTGAGGGTAGTAAGAGGAGGAATGCTCTTGTTTGTACCCTAACTTTGATGCCAACTCTTCCATCATACAATTCTGAAAGTGCAAGCCATGGTCAGTAACAAGCTCTTTCATAATTCCAAACCAAGTAATAATCTAATTGAATACAATGTGCATGGCTGTCTCACCATCGAATTTAACTGTAGGCATAGCCTCAGCCCATTTCATGAAGTAATCAACAGCCACTATGATATGATGATGCCCCTCAACTGAAGATGGGTTGCAATACATAAAATCAAGCCCCCACTTAGTGAAGGGACCGGTGGTGATGATGGGATGTAATGGGGAAATTTTCAAGCGCATATGATGTGTGAACACTTGGAAAGGGTGGCACTTCTTGACCGCATATACACAATCCTTAAAGATCGATGGCCAGAAATAACCCGCTCTTAATATTTTTTGGGATGTGGAAAGCCCGGATAAATGACCACCACATGCCCCTCCATGGCAATCATTCAGCACTACCTCAGCCTCTTCATGAGTTAAACAATGTCGTAAAATGGAATCTACCCCATGGCGGTACAAAGTGTTATCCACTATGAGCTAGTTCTTAGACACGTGACATAATCGTCGTCGTTCATCCCATGAGAGGTGAGTAGGGACCTTCAATGTTTGTAAATATATAATGATATCCCCATACCATGGGTTTAAAGTTGATATTAAGAAGATATGTTCATCAACAAATGTATCTTCACAAACCAACTCCTTGGCCTCGCTTGGGAAATCCGATATAAGCTCTACAAAAATTAATGATTTCTTTGATTTTGCCGAAACAAATTCGAGATCGAATTCTTGCAGGATAACAATCCATTTATTATATTTTCCCCCAATCATTCTTCGAGTGAGGACAAATTGAAATGGATTGACATGGGCTACAACCAAGGTCTGGTGAAGGAGAATATAATGTCTCAACCATTGAACCGCATGTATAGTAGCTAAAGCAATATTTTCAACATGAGAATAACGAATCTATGCGTCAATAAGGTTCTAGCTCAGATAGTATATGGCATGCTCTTGGAGCCCCTCATCCTCTTGAACCAAAACCATACCAATCGTCTCCATGTACGTGGCCACATAAAATAGAAAATCACGGCTATAGTCTGGGGGACTAATCACTGGGGCCGATGCTAAGGCTCGCTTGAGCGCATCAAAGGAATCCTAGGCTTGGTCATCCCAACAAAAGGTGGTGTACTTCTTCAAAAGATGCATGAAGCCTCTAGTCAAATTGGCAAAATTGACAACAAATCTCCGTAAGAAGTTTTCCATGCCTTGCAAACATTGAAGATGACAAATATTCTTTGGGGGAGACAACTGAAGTATTGCCTCAACCTTCAAAGGGTCGACTCTTATACCCTCTTTAGAGATGATGAATTCAAACAAGCAACCTGACTTCACACAAAAGATGCACTTATGAGGATTTAACCTAACCAAATAATGGTGGCATCTTTCGAATACCAATCTCAAGTGATAGGAATGATGCATTCTCATACAAGAATGAGCAGCAAGGTCATCCAAAAATACTTCGATAGTTGACTTGATATCATGGAAGATCAAGGTCATTGCCTGCTGAAAAGTAGCTCCGGCGTTCTTAAGGCCAAAAGGCATTTTTCGATATGCAAACGTTCCCCAAGGACAAATAAATGCAGTCTTATGTTGGTCCTCAGGTTTAATTTGTATCTGATTTCATCCGAAAAAGATGTCCATAAAGGAAAAAACCTCGCAACCCGCACACTCATCCAAAATCTAATCAATAAATGGTGTGGGGAAATTGTCCTTAGGATAGGTACGATTCAAATCACGGAAATCAATACATATGCGGATCGCTCCCTACTTCTTATCCACCGGAACGGGGTTTGAAACCCACTCCATCAAGGGAATGGGATAGATAAAATCATCTTTCAACAGTTTCTCTATCTCTTCCTTAATCATAGGTGCTTTCCTAGGATTCACCGCACGCAAGCATTGTTGAACATGCTTACCATTGGGATAAGTATTAATCTCGTGTTCGACAATACGAGGGTCGATACCTGGCATTTCGTCATAAGACCAAGCAAATATATCATGAAATTCTTTAAATATATCGATGTATTCTTGAATCTCAGCATGGGAACATTCTTCCCCAATATAAACATTCTCTATCCTACCAGGATCGCAAGAGATATTGATAGGAATTGTTGAAGATATGTTTGCCATGTTTCCATCATCCATCGGACCAAGAGAGCTTAATGGAACCATAGGACTACCAACTCTCTCACTAAGAACCACCCTAAAGTCCTCACACTCTATGCGGTCATGCTCGGGAAGAAAGTAAGATCTATGATGGAGTTCCTCCCATGGTGGCTCAACTCCCGACATGGCCTCAATAATCGCTTCATCTAAAGGGAAAACAGTATCAAGGCAGTCGTGCGCATGAGAAGACTGTACTGCCCATGCCGACAGCACATAAGGACTGGGCTCTGCAACACACTCTATATTAGCTTGATAAGCTATCATAGTTGCAGGCAACGGCATGTTCATCATGATGGGCTTACTTGGAGTACTCAATGTAGGAAGAATCCAAGGATCTTCCATATGATTCGTGCAAAAAGACACCGAGCTCATAGATGTCAAAGCCTCACTAGAAGTAGACCCTATCATAAGGATCAGTGCAGGACAACTAAAGCTTCCCATGAGGGATGGATACATGCCTACACCCACACTCCCAGTTGTCGGCTGAGAGTGTTCAAAAATCGGGATCGAAGCTCCTGAAGATGCGGTGACAGACAGATTCTTGAATATTGTTTGATCAATTGTGACTATCTTCCCGTTAAATGGAAAGCATACAATGTGAAATAGGGAAGAAGCAATGGCTTGCATACTGTACAACAATTCCTACCTAGCAAGATATTGTAGTCAAGGGGCGCATCAACCACCTCGACCTCAATCGCAACGATCTTCCCTCCCAAACGGACTTTAAGGGAAGGAAGGATGTCGTGCGGCCTAAACGATCTCCCATCAAATTTAGTTAACATGGTCGCTAATTTAGATAGCTCAAGGGAACCTAAACCCTTCCAACATGATAAAGACATCACAGAAGCGGCAGCACCTTTGTCAATCACAGTGTGCTTGACGGTCATGCTAAGACATTCTATGTGAATCAAAAGAGACACATAGTAAGGAAAGCGAGGCTGAAGTCCTTTAGTTTCAAATTTAAACACGGAGGAAGAATCATCATCATTCACACCAAGGGCAGAAAGCAAATCCTTCCTTTGTGAAGAAAAATTCTAAATCACTTCCAATGCAGACATCGCACAAGGAGTGTGGCCCAAATCCTTGACAACTAAATAGTGTTGGGCAGCTCGGGCATTAGAATTGTGCCCTAAACACTTAAGGACTCCCTTAGGAATGTGAGGTGCAGCTTCAGGTTTATCCACAGGTTTCTCAATATGCAAAGGAGACCCTAGTGGATCAGGTTCCTTTCCTGGGCTGGGTTGTGACGAACCATAGTCCTTCGCACGGGTCACAACTTTCACAGCACGTACCATGTTAATGAAACCATGACCACTACCCTTTAGTGGATCTTGGTCACCACCAGACTGATCATGGGTCCTCAAGTTCATATTTTTAGGTAAAGGGTTAGTTAGCACAGCTGGGCCCTGTGCCAAGAATCTCAATGCTTCATCAATACGAGGGCACAAGTAAGTGACGTGATCATCCTTACACAACTTGCAAGGGAATTTAACCTTATGTTTAGCCTGCTTGTCCCCCCCAGCATTACGAGCATTCTTGTCATTATTATTAGAATTCTCATTCCTATTCCCACCCTTACGATTATTCTTACCCTTCTTTGTATTCCATCTGGGCTACTGGTTACCCTTCTGGTCCGACGATTGCACCGAAAGTACACTTGCCATTTGGGCAGGTTGAGACGAAGCTGTGTCTTGTCCCAAAGTATATTGGTTGATTGACAATTGACTAACTTGTTTTGCAACCAAATCCACAGGTTTAGCACTTACACAACCAATAATGCCATCGACATGTGGTCCGGGTTTAACTTTGGGGTCGAAACTAGAACGTGGAGCATTGGGAATGATCTCATATAAAAAATCAAACTAAGCATAGATCAAGTCCAGTTCCTGCGCCCTAAAAATCACTTGTTCCTCATTCTGCACTCCAGATGTAGAAATATCCTTCACTATATATGGCAATAACAACTTAAGGAACCATTCGAGGAGGAATTCCAGCGGTATAAAGGCTTTAATTAACCTCTTTCGTGTATGCCACTCTTGGATATGATCCGAGATATGTGTGGCCTTATCCTGCCGAAATGTCAACAAGAGTTCAGTACCAATGTCATAACACACTGGTAGCTGGAAGTGGTTAAGAAAATTCATCGCTAGGTCATCGAACAAAGCGAATGCCCCCCTAGGTAACTCTATATACCATTTTGTGATAGGCCCTATAAGGGTGCGTTAAAACAGCCTTAAACAGATGGAGTCCTGGTGTAAGGAATTCTAAGAGCACCATAGGTGAAAGGTAGTAACATGTTCGCTCGGATCCTCTCCCAGTTTTCCCTCGAACTTGGGTATGTTCGAGGGAAGCTTAGTAGGGATAGTCGACCAAGCTGGGTCATGAGCTACAAGATCCTTTGTCAAACTCGACAAGTCGGGAAGATTTAGCGTCATAAGGAAAGGGAGTATAGTATGATGAGATTGATGGATCGCTCCCTGATAGTTCTGATTCACATAGGTCTGATTACCACCATGGCCTTGGCCATAGTTCCCTCCTCCCGTTTGACCTGTATAGGGTGGCATGGAAGCACCATAGTGTGGTGTACCTTGACTATTCGAAGCTACAAAGTCATAATTTGGAGAGTAAGAAGGTTGTTGATACCCACCCCCATAAGGTGAAGAACCTTGTCCATACTGCATCCCATAATAGGGTCCATAAGTCATCGCATGAGATGTCCCATGAGACACTCCGTAAGTAGGAACATACGCTCTGGAAGTAGGAATATACATTCTGAAAGTAGGAATGTGACCTCTACAAGTATGAACATGACCTCCCAAAACAACAGGCAATGAATTAAGCTAAGACACAACCGGTCTAGTAACCGCAGTACGAACATAACTCGTAGCCACGTTCTGGCCCAAAGGACCACGTGAATGAGGTGGAGGGTGAACATTCAAAGAACTAGGGACAGAGGACAAAGAGATCTATGTAATTAAGTACGTACTATTCCCTATAGTCACTCGTCTCGAATCTGGTATCCTAATAGGATCACTAACCCTAGACCTAGGAGGAATATGTGATGTAACTTCCACCACGGGGATGGAAGGTGCAATGTGACTAGTTCTCCCAAACCTCTCCGCGTGGTAAGGAATGAGAGTGCCCCCAGGCATAGTGTTAGGATCGAACTCAGATTCAACATGAAATGCCAAATCATGTGTGGGAAAACCAGACATACCATAACTACACAAAAGTTCTCCAAGGGACAAAGGGATGCAGACTCAAGCATAAGTTTCGGCAACAATGGACTATAGTTTCTTTGCTCTCAATTCTCTCATATGCCTTCAATGTACCATAGAGTTCCTTATATATATTTTCAAAGGGGTAATGAAAGGTAGAGTGGATGACAATGATGTTGATAATGAAAATGATGATGACTTTGATGATGTTCATGATATACCTCTTCTCGATAAGGCATATGAACCCCTTTATGAAGGATCCAAAACAAATATTCTCTCTACTATATTGTTGATAATGAACTTGAAAGTTATGAATGGTCTTTCAAACATTGCAATCACACGTATGCTAAGGTATCTAAAATAATCCATCACATATATAGGATCGTGATAAAGTTTATTTGCATTCCTCTAATAATTGTATTATTAACTCATTATTGATCATCTTACGGATGAAGCATGTTTCGTTAATATTATTTATTTATTACATTAACATTCTTATTTTTATTTTTGTAGCTTGATAGATGATTTTTTGTTACCACCATCAAATTTTTTACCTCACACATTTTTAGATTTATCTTCCATCATGAAAGAGATTGGAATGCATTATGAAGCAATTCATGTATGCCCCAATGACCATGTTATATATTATGATCAGCATGAATTTGCAACAGAATCTACGGAATGTCATGTAAGTATATATCATACAGATAAAGTAACAAAAAAGGTGCCTCAGAAGGTCCTTCATTATATTCCCATCATTCCACGTTTGCAATGACTATTCAAGTGCAAAAACATAGCGCAATTTATGGATTACCATGCCAGGAACAGAAGTCGAGATGATGTTATCCGAATGCCTGCAGATGGTATTGCTTTTAGAGATATTGAGGAAAAGTGGCCTCACTTTAAAGAAGAACCATGTAATCTTAGGATTTCTTTGGCAGCAGATGGTGTTAATCCATTTGCATAGATGAAATCCATTTACACGGTGTGGCCTATTTTTGTTATCAATAATAACATTCCTCCATGGTTGTCAATAAATATGGAGCACATAATGTTGTCGATGATTATTCTAGGTTTTATTGATGAAAACTGTTTTATTTATAATGTAGTTGTGGCATCTCATTTGTCATAATATGTATCTTAATTTCATATATATATCTATTATTTTACTCTTCTGTATGGTTTATATATCTTAATCGTTCTCATAATGATATATTTAATATGTTCTTCAAATTATGAATCAGGTAAGTTCCAATTCAAAGATATGAATGTATACATCGAACCTCTTATAGATGAGCTACTGAATTTATGGAATGGCATAACTATGTATGACGTATCTAGACCAATATGACAAAGGTAATTTCAATTCCATGCAATGGTTGTATGGACAATACACGATGCCCCTGAGTTAACTTCATTTTGTGGTTTGTAATTTTAAGTTCCACTTTAATTGCATTTAATGATATGGAGTAGTTATAATATTTTATAAATGATTATATTTGACATAGATATTCCATATGTAAATATTGTAGGTCTTCAGATAAAGGGTAAATTTGGATGTCCATTTTGTGGTCCTAAGATAAAATATTGACGTTCAAAAAGCTTAAGAAAGGAGGTGTTTGATGAGTATAGGCATTTTCTCTCTAAGAATCATAGGTATAGAACAACCGAAAGAAATATTTTCAATGGGAAGTAGGAGAGTGCATTAAAACCACGAATAATGACACCTCACCTTTGGAAGATGCAATACAATAGAAATCGTCATCATGGTATGTATGGATCATCGTATATGAAATTTTATGTATTTTAATTTTTATTGTGAGTTGTTTGTTGTAGTGGCCATATTTGATTTATGATGTAATTTATGAATTATAAACTAATATTCATGATTTCCATTGTGATCATGAAGGCATTAATGGTCTTCCACAAGGAATGAAAAGTTATCATATTCAGTTCAGCAGGTTACCCTACTATGAGCACCTACAAATTGCTCATTTGTTTGATACAATGCATACTGGAAAGAATGTTACTGAAACCTTAAGGAAACTACTAGAGCTAAGGAGGGAGAAAGATAAAGTTGTGAAAGTGTGAAAATACATTCAAGAAAGCAACCATGCAATGAAATACATCATCCCATTTCATTCCAACGGAGAACAAGTTAATATAAACTCAATTCCATGGATGTTTACGGAGCAACAAAGCAATGTTGTCAAAGAAGTAATGCGGAAAATTAAATTTCCCACTGGTTTTTGTGCAAATTTAAAGAATATCATAACTAAAAAAGGTGATTTTGCAGGGGTCAAAACACATGATTGGCATGTCTTCATCAAGGTAATTATTATTGTTATGTTCATATAATTTTTTCTTGTTTGTATACTCTTTTTTTAATAAATGGCGTGGTTTGTATATTGATACAGTATGTTCTACCTCTCTCTCTCCCAGACAACTTCAACAACAATGTCAAACAAGTTATATATAATCTTGATAAATACATGAGGTAACTAGCAATTACTTGCATGTGCTTAGTGTTTCTTTAATTCTCCGTATAATAATTTATATTTGTTTTTTTTGTGCACTATTTCAACATATATTTTAATTTAATGTTTATTTTTGTTAAATATCGTTATTGATTTGCATCACTTGTAGATGGTTGACATATACATAAATCCATAAAGAAGATATAAAGTATTGGAGGAGAGAAATTCCTCGTCTCATGTGTGAAATGCAGAAGCATCTACCATTAGCATTTTTCAATGCACGGGAACACTACCTCATACACCAAGTTGAGGAGATTGAGTTGTGTGGACTTATGCACTCAAGGTCCATGTGGATGGTTGAGAGGCACTTGAAATTTATGAAGGGTTTGGTGAGATAACTAGCACATCCAGAGGGTTTTATGATGGAAGGATATACGGTATACCAAAACATGTTGTATGTTAGTGAATATCTTCCTATTTTAGCGTCAAAGCTCAATTTACATCACATTTGTGATCTAGACTCCAATAACAAATTTGAAGGGGAGCAACTGAAGGGGAAAGGTATATTGAGGAAGCTGAAAGGTAGTTATTAGCTACTAGAATTTTATTATATCCTTCATATTCTAATTGTATTTTCTAGTCATAATTTCTTCAATTAAGATCATATACATATTTGTTCATGAGATTTACAACTTTCTTTGATTTTAATGGTTATTGTCATTAACCAATTGGTCGAGAATGGGATGCAATTCATTTATACATCGCAAACAATCTTGACTGGATGAAGGTATGGATTGAATGATGTGCACAATCGGATCATGGAATATCATGGGAAGGTGTGGCTTCATTGGCAAAAGAAGCACAATGTAATGGAGATAACAATCTAATAGAAAGGGAAATCGATTTGGCATATGGTCATGTAAAAGATAAAATGGCAAGTATATAATTAATCAAATATCCCTCTAAATATTTTATTTTGTTTGATACTTATTGACGTACATGTTCTTTTTTTCCTTGTATTGTTGCATAAGGACTGATTGGTTGTGTAATTTTTTCATGTATTACTTATTGCAGGCAAAACACCATAAGGCTATGGTCTGCAATGGAGGTAGATATCGGATAAAAAAACTAGATGAAACAAAGAAAACATCAGATTTTGGGTTTTCGGTTGTCTTTGAGGTTACCAATGTTTCATCTAGAACTGACAGACATCTAGAAGTCTCAGAAAATCGATACTATGGGTATTTGGAAGATATTATACAGTGTGACTTTAAATCCTTTAAGGTAGTACTATTCATTGTCAAATGGTATAGGTTATGATTGAATCAACGTGATCCCGATAGAACTATTATTGAACATGATAATGGATTTACCATGGTAAACACAAGGTTGTTTGAGCCAGGAACAGAGCCCTATGTTATTCCAAGCCAATGTGAACAAGTATTTTACTCATAGGTTCCACGTAAAGTAGGTTGGTCGTTTGTTGTGAGACACGATCCAAGGGGAAGGCTGGTAAAGTATAACCTAGATGATGGTAATGAAGAGGGTTCTCTGGAAGAAGAATATGATGATGAAGAGCATGATCAACTTGAGTTAGCTGATGATGATGATCCAACAGAAGATTTCCAAGGAATAGTTGAATCAGATGATGTAGCAGACAATGTTGTTGAATATTATTTCGACAATGAAACAATGAGCATAACTGATGATGATGACGATGATGATATGGCCAATCCTTACAGTTTTGACACAGATGATGATACAAATGGTGCATCATATTCATCATCATCGTCATCATCATCATCTTCTTCCTCATGATGATGATACTCATCATCAACATCATCATCTTTTTCATCCTCATGATGATGATAATCATTATCATCATCATCAAGATCATCATCATCATCATAATCATCATCATCATCATAATCATAATCATTGTCTTCATCAGCATCATAATCATTGTCATCATCATCATCATCATCATTGTCATCGTCAACATCATTATCGTCATCATCATAATCATTTTCATTGTCTTCATCATCATCATAATCATTGTCATCATCTTCATCATCATCACTGTCATCGTCAACATCATCATTGTCATCATCATTGCCATTGTCTTCATCATCACCACCATCATCATCTTCATCATCATCGCCGTCATCATCATCGTTGTCACGATCAACATCATCATTGTCATCATCATCATTGTCATCGTCGACATCAACATCATAATCTTCATCATCGTCGTCATCATCATCATCATCATCATCATCATCGTCATCATCGTCATCATCATCATCATCATCAAGATCATCATCATCATCGTCATCACAATCATTATCATCATCATCAGGATCATCATCATCATCATTGTCATCATCGTCATCAACATCATCATCAACAACATCGTCATCATTGTCATCATCGACATGAACATCATAATCATAATCATCATCATCATCACCACCATGCTCACAAGCTCACATGCTCAACTTTTCAATCATCCTTCAAAGATATATTTTCATTTATCCAAGATAGGGAAGTGTCGTTATGTAGATGGTTCTTCCCTCATTAATGTGAAGGTTCTTTATTCAAGTTACAGTATAATAAAAATATCCTAATACTATTATGGCAATTTATATAGTATAAAATAACATATAATAAAAATAAAATACATATAATATAAAATAATATATAATAAAAATAAAAAACATATAATATATAATGTTTTTTGTGACAAGGGTTTTTGGGTGACAAGGGTTTTTTGTGCACGTTGTGATGTTTGCTCCTTTTTGGGACAAGCTTGAATGCAGACAGACCCTTCCTCATTTAGTTGGTTATTCAGGGATTCAATTTACAAACCTTCTTACCTTACAAATGAGAAACTCACTGTTCGAGTCATGAACTTAGAATAGGGCTTCACGCCTCACCCCCTCTCGTATCTGTGAGTCACTATTATAGTGATCATTCATTTTGTAGCGCACCTATAGATATAATTATGCAATTTCTCTAGTTTTACACAGACAGGCTTGATAAACATTGTAAATACTATATGATAGTGTTAAGGACTGCTCATACCATAAGGTTGGGAGACTATGGTATAAATACCATGTCCTAAGTACTAAGTCTGTGCTGATATTTAAAGGGTGGCGAAACCATAGGATAGAGGGTTTAACATTTGACTTGGTTGGTATATGGTATAATGTTGATTCCATAAACTATGGTGAGGGTTTGTGCATGCATTAATGGTCACTAGCTGAGGGTTTATGCATGCGTTAATGGTCACCAGCTGCTTGTGCAATATGGTTTTTGGCATTTTGTTTTAGTGTGGCCTCTACGCATTTGGAGAAGGGAGATGACCCCATCAATTCACAGTTAAGCTAGATCAACTCTGTGTAAAAATGCATTGCTTCGTTGTATTCTCCATGGCATGGTCATGCTTTTCATGCCATCGTTGGTTTGTCTGTAGGTGAACGCAAAGGCGCTCTGAGGTTTGCATAGGCTACACTATCGATTTGGTATTTCTTCTTCACGTCCATGGTAAGCATGCTAGCAAGATTTACTTGCCTCCTCTTGTTATGGGCATTTCTGAGTTGGAAAACTTTACTGGGTTGGGGTTTCGTGTGGCACTTGTTGACTCTGCCTTCGGGGTTTATAATGTAGCTTGCTCTAGTTTTTAATGGACTCTTATTGGGAGGTTTGGCATCTTTGGGCCGTGGCTGCACCATTACTTGTAATGGTGCCATAGCTCACGGCTTTGCCATTTAACATTTTTAATAGTTCGACTGTTGTAAAAGAGGCTTCGTGCCTCACTGTGTAAATACATTGCGCATTGGCTTCTATGTAAGGACTGCAATGTGATTTGGTATATATGATTTCATTCAATGTTTATAAAATATTATACTGTGTAAATATTTGGGACTATGTAGTAGATTTAATGCTGTGTTTTGAATTGCTGACTTACTGGGTTCGATTCGTGGCTTTCATCCTATGGTATTTACTCTGTGCATTAATAATGGTTTGGGTTTGGGAGTATGCATGACACTCTGATTTTATTGTTTGTAAATTAAATCAGGATAGCTTCTAGATCTTGGTGCATTATGCCATGGGCTACGCCATTGTAGAAATGGTGTCACATCCCATTGGCTTGCCATCGTATGCTCTGTGTTAGCGTTAAAATGGAGACTGTGTTTTTAGCCAGAGTATAGAACTTTTGGATTTGCATTAGCTCAATGTGGGTGCACAAAGGTTAAAACATCCACTCTACAGGATGTTACTCATTAAGGCATCATTTGAAGCATGCTTACACTATTTTATACACCATTTCATGAGAGATATTACATGCTTGAAGGTTACTCATTGAGCTGGTCCATTTCATGAGAGATATTACATGCTTGGCAGGTGATGTAGGCACCAACTGCCATAACTCTATGCAGACCTTAGTTTTACAAAAAACCTATTCAGAAAGTGAATTTCAAGCAAACCCTTAGTTTCTCTCTTCCCTCTCTATCCTTCTCGAGCTACCCTCTCTGTCCTTCTCAAGCTACCCAAGCTTCTGTGAGCTTCCTCACCTCAAAATGAGCTAAGAAAAAGCTCCTCGAGCTAACCTAAGCTACCTAACTAAATGATTTGGATCTGCATTAAATAAACCTCCAATTCTATTCTAATTCTGTTTATAAGTCCTATAATTAAGGAACAGAGTCCTTAATAAACTCAACTAACCCCTATGAGTCATCAGTGACCCACTTCCAAACTAACAACTCTTATCCAAACATTTACAAGAGGAAAGGACAAGTGTCCTCTTCCAGATTATTCAATTTTTAATCAAGATTAAAAAATTTACAAGTGTTGAGACCCTAGGTCTCTCAATTCATATGACTTTGATCAAGCCATGGATGAATTCCTTTCCATGAGCCTATGCTCCTGCATCACAAATCAATTTGTGTTTTACTCCAAATAGTGTTATGATGTATAGGAATCCTACAAACCTAATTGACTCGACAATGAAGTAGGTTTAGAGTCTAGATGTTTATATTTCTAGGTTAATTTGTTTTTTGAATTGAAGTGTCATGTGTGTGCCCTGTGCATTCCCACATTCACTTGGTCAATTTAGTATGGATTGGGATGAATTGACCATTTTGTTACAGATCAATTTAGTCATACCCTAATTTGCCTAGTTCGGTACCAAACTTGTCACTCCAATCGTTCCAAAGGCTGAGTTATCTTGGTTGGGGGTGAACTCGGTTGACTCAGCAACCTCGATAGAAAAACACTTGATTAAATCTGCAACTATTATTGTTGAAAAGGGGTTAGGCCAATAAAAGGAAAAGGCAATGTTAGGAAAACGAAATGCAAGCAATAATAAGTGAGAATGGAGAATTGTATGTAACTAAAAGAGGGGCATACATAAATTTTGCATACAATCCCATTAGTATCATAAATTATGGGAAAGATCAAAAAAAACATCCCTACACAAATATTAACCGATAAGTATGGTTTTGGTGTTTCATTTGGAGAATAAAATCCTATAACAATAGTTGTTATTATGAATCTTAAAGGGTCCTAGATGAGATCTGTGCACTTTTAGGAAGTTCAACTTTCAAGCAAAATAAGCCAATAAAAATATCCTAATACTATTATGGAAATTTATATAATATAAAATAACATATAATAAAAATAAAATACATATAATATAAAATAATAATAAAATAGATATAATATATAATAATATATAATAATATATAATAAAAAATGACAAGTGTATTTGGACATTGTCGCGACTCGTTTCGTTTTGGACAATTCAGTTCAATTTGGAGGTTTTTGTGAATTTGGGAGTAGGTCCGGTAGACATGGCAGACAACTATGTTGACCCGTGGGAGAAAGAGCTCAACATCTTCTCCTCACCGGAAATTACCGGTATACTGTCCCCGGACAGAGTGCAGAACACGCTGGAAAATTAGACAGCTAGAACCAAGAGTAGGGTTCCGGTTTCTCACCAGATGAAGAGTTGCTAGGTGTGTTCGCAGCACAGCCATTAAACCCGGCCTTAGGAGGAGGCCCATACTCATTATTCCACTCCAGCCAACCTCTGAGTTTGACTAAATAAACTATTTCAATAATTGTACCTACATCTTCTTTGATGGGGCTTCAGCCAATCAAATTGGAGGTATAGATGTTCATCTTTTGATCACCCAGGACCACTATTTTTGCTTCAAATTGGGTGTTGGTTTGAGTACAAACACCAGATTTGAACTACTTGCTTTATGGAATCTCCTTTATTGTGCTAAATCCATGGTCCTTCCCACCCTGCACATTCATGGTGACTCCACAACCATCATTAATTGGTTCAATAGAAGATCATAACTAACTTTACTTGCAATTGATTGTTGGTGTCAACGTATCCATGATATGGAACCTTTCTTCATCCAGCTAAAAGAAGTTCACATATTTAGAGAACACAATACTAAGGCTGATAGATTATCCAAAGAAGCATTAACCGTGGCCTCAGGCCATTTTCAGTTTACTGAATTCACTGATGGTGAATGTACTGGTCAGGGCACTTTCCATCTTTTCTAACCCTTAGCACTTGAGTCTTTTATGTGTTGTTGCTATTGACATCCTTTGGATGATTGAGGTGGACGATCCCCTCATATTACTGATCTCTCTTATTTATTACTTCTTTGGATTAGCTACTTCAGTATTAGACTTGAATTCTCAGTCTGTTGAAGTTTAGTGCTGTGGATGTAGTCAAGATTCCTAGATTAGAGGTGTTACCTTTGAATGTTTGTCCAGTATTCTTGTGAAGATGATCAATTGTATTCCTTAGGGTTTCCTTAGGGTTGAAAATTAGTAGGGAAAAACAAGTTAGCGTTGCCTTAGGGTTGAAAATTAATATGGGAAAACAAGCATCATCAAGACAAGCTAAAAGGAATAAATCAGCAAATATTACAGACTGATATAAATGTATTTAACGTGCCAACTAGCCAGATCTGGAAATGTCCGCTCTTCACTACCACTGGGAAATATTCCTCTGAAGTGTTGGATTATGCACTTTAGAGTAGCATAGAGGTTAAAACATCCACTCTAAAACTAAAATCATCTACAACATCACAAAATCATTCATGGGAAAACTAAAAACCACTTAAAGGAGATATGTTCTTTGAAGGAGATAGTCCATTAAAGGAGAACCTCCAAGTTTTGTATAGACATATATTGGCATAAATTGCAGTGTTATATGTGATGCATATGCATAACATATCGTCTCAAGCTTGACAACGTTGAAAGGATAAAGTACAATGGCCGCAAGCATATATTTGAAGCTTATGAAGCCTACCCAATCCATGTTAGCAAAAGGCAATGCAAGCAATAAGTTAGAATGGGGACTTGTATGTAACCAAAAGAGAGGCATACATTAGAATTTTTAGGGCTACCAAATTCCCACCCCTATTAACCAAACTCATTCTTGACAAGCTTTTTCTTTAACAAGTTATTGGATTACAAGTCTTTCAAAGTTGTTTTTCTTATAAGTCTTTCCACATTTTTTTGCTGGTATTTTGCTATGCTTATGCCAAATTGTTTTTTGGCCACGGTGCAGGTAGAACCAAACAGGTATTTGGAAAACCTGTCTTCCTCCAGTGAGGGGAGTTTGGGAAGGCTAGAGGAAAGTGATACATCCAGTAGGTCTACACGGGCTAGATCAACTAGATGTCAGAAGATCAGAAGAAAATTTGACAAATGCATGTATTTTTTTTTCCAAGGAGGGGGGTCATGCTCCTATGATGATGAGACAGTGGGAGACATCGACGTTCCCTTAAGGTATCAACACCTAGTGAAACAATGTCTTTGTATGTGCAATTAAATAAATAGTTGCTAGTGAAGAACTGCTTATTGATTACAATTTGAACCGTGTAGATACAAACAATGTTAGTATGGTTGTGGTACAACAACAATTTATAAGTCCTTTTATTAATTATTTTAATGTCTATAGGAATTTTTGTTAGCATATAATTGAAATTATCTACTTAATTTCATGTTTCCTTATGTAACTTTTAGTATGTCTTTGATACAGAGTTCTTTTAGGGACACCTCCATCTCTGTAGATGTTTGTCGACCCAAGTCAAGGCAACAGGTGTACATCGATATTGCCAATGTAATATTAAATTTTAGGATGGACATACAGATACGTTGTTATGTATTTTCATTAGTATATTAGATTCGTTTATATAATATTATCGATTTTCCATGCAGAGTGTTGATCAGGGAAGCCAACCAGCTATTGATCAGCCGACTACAGCATCAGGGCAACAACCAAACATGAATGTAATTCTCCATTTAAAATACTTTAAAATCATAAACATGTCTATCGTGAAGCATTATGTTTATTTTGTTATGTATTCTTTTGTTTTTATGGTTGTGTTCATGATGGTAATGTTGTCTACCTTTTTTGTAGATTGACCGGGGAAACTCCTTAGCTGTTGATCAGACGACTGGAGACTTGAGGCAACCATTTAACCTAAATGTAATTCCACATTCTAAATACTTCAAAAATGTACACATATAAAACATGTAGCATAGTGTTTATTTTTTTTTTTGTTCTGTATTTGTTAGCTTATACATATTGTGTTCATTGTGATAATGTTCTCTACTTTTTTTGTAGGTGGTTGATCGAGGTAAATCTCCATCTATTGATCAAACCACGCCCTCAGCTAGGCTTCAGGTAATCCTAGATGTAATCCCTAATATAATTATTTGCGCACACTATATTTTCAAAGACTAAGAAATTTTTTATATATTCCAATTGCAGACAGGGGATTCCGTTTATGAAATGGTGTCTCAAAACTCTTTACAGAATGAGGTCTCTCGGTTGATGAGAGATAGTGAAATTAGAGAGTCTGTAGACCCATTGAGGGTGCTACAAAGGACAAGGGAAAAACAAAATGAGGAACTGGTTCATCTGACATTGGCAATTCCACTAACAGAAGGGCTCAAACAAAGGATTCAATTGTTGTTATAGCAACGTAAACAACTGGACGTAAGTTATCGAATAAAAATGTAAATTCATTTATAAAACTTTATAATATTTGATTTTATATGTTCTTGAACTTATAATACAATTGGTTTAATTTACAGCGTGCTATGGAGATTATTAGTGGTGTTCAAGGAAATGTTGGTCCCAGTGACCAAACCACTCCACGTACACCACATACTGCTCCCATATTTTCCACTAAACAATCAGCAACATGCTCTGCGACACCGCCGAAGGAAGCGGAGGGTGAAGTCGATGGCGCCCCACCCACAATAGATATTGTAGAAGACGGGGTGGATGCAGGGCTGGATAGAGATGTGGAAGCATTTCCTGGATCTTCTTGTGTGACTAGCACTGGTTCAATAAAGTGTACATTTTTGGTGAATGAAGAACTGGTTCCAATAAAGATAGAGAGGATTCCAGGTCGTTAAAGATTGTTCAATTTATTTTTAATAATTTGTGTCTAATATACAGATAATATTCTCTAATGTTCACTAATGATGGCAATAATGTTTTGCAGGAAATGATATAGTTTATAAACATCTATGTGATTTGGCCTTAGAGATATTCGGGCCCACCATCCACACAATGTGGAACAAGCAGCCAAAAGATTTAAAGGATGATCTGACTAATCGCGTGGTTAGTCTGTTCAGAAAATATACCTTTGATACATCGAAGGTACTACAGAAGGCTGGAAAACATCTAAAGATTGTCTGAGACCAATATAGGGTTCACCTAGAAAAGAACCCTAGGTATGAGTGCCCTCCAATGATTCCATCTATGGAGTGGAAAGCCCTGGTGGAAGATGGAAAAGAGAAGGGCCTGAGAAAATCAAGAAAGATACCACCAGGTGGAACAGGGAGGTATGCATTTCATTCCAAAATGTAGTGGTAAGCCTTATTATTACTAGTTTTTATATCAATTTTGTTACATAGACTAATTTATTTAAAAACTTAATTAGGATCTCAGACACATATAAGGCCACAAACACAAGAATTGAAAAAATTGGCCAACACAAGCTTGGGCCTGGTGGTTAGCCTGGTGGTTACTCCAACTTGGTGACCCAATATGTAAGTATCGCAAAACCCGAATCCGCATCCAAATATCATACAGATTATTATTTTTGTTTTGTTCTGACAAAAGGCTTTAAAATTAATGACATCATGCAAATATGAAGGCCAACCGGTTCAAAGAATTTCCCAGTACAGATTACATGAAGCTTGGCTTCGAACATGGCTTTGACGTCATTGTTGAATGCCAGAGAAGCTTGTCTGTGAATACTGCATGATCTTCTATTGATCCATCCGGTGCCCAGGTATGTGAAAACTGTATAGTTTAATGATAATTTATTAATGCTCATGCAATTTTTTCCTTATAAATAAACTAACGTAAATTATTTATTCCTTTTTGTGCAGGAAAGTAACGATCCCGTTCATGTCGAGGATGAAGTACATGACCAACCAAACGAAGATCATGCTTCTCATCTTGGTAATGAATTTATTAATGTGCTAATATTTTTTATAGACCATCGCAGATGATGAACATTAATTCTAATTCTACACAATTCAACTATAGAGCATGTAGCTGCAAATCATAACACGAAACAGGTTGGGACAGTACGAGATAATGTTGAACATGTTGATGTGCACATGGCAAGTAAAAACACACATTCGTAATGTTTTTTTAGTGAATTACTCGTATTTATCAAAATATAAATATATTATGAAATATTTTGACATTATTGCAGAAATTCATCACCCCTCGCCTAAAGTTCAACCTTATGGGCAGACTAGTAGGGATACCGATGATCAGATTCCCGAAGATGTGACTCTAACTAAATATTTAAAGAGAAGAAAAGTAAAAAGGAAGTGACTAAACAAATTTTCAGTAATTCTTATTTATATAAAAAAAAATGTAATGCTTTTTCCTCTGTTTTATGAATGAATGCTTTACTGAATTTTTTACTGATATTTTTTTTCTACCATTTACTAAATTAATGTTTTAATGAATGAGTTAATGAATGGTTTTTTCAGCTGTTGAATGATTGAATGGTTTAATGAATGTTATAAAGAATGATTTAATGAAAGCATTTTTCAACTATTGAGTGAAATAATTTGCATTGTAGATGCATTGTTATTTGCATTGTGAAATAGTGAAATAAATTGTTATTTGCAAGTATATGCATTGGGTTTGGGGAGTTGAGAGTGATGTGAGGGGGGGGAGGGGCCATAAGAGCTTCCACCTTCATGTGGTTCGTCTTGTTTAGTAGAGAATATTAAATTATTCTCGAAATAGAGAGGATCTCAATGAATGGTAAGGAAGAATACATTAAAAAACATCTATTTCTATATTTTTACTGTGTAATTTTCACTATTGCTATTTGACTCCTCCATTGGAACTTGTTGCAGATAGCATTGAGAAACATTTCCATAGTTAAGAGGCAAGAAATGGAGTTTTGATTTAGATTGATGGCCTTATATACATAGTATTTTTGGTTATCCATGTTTTATCAAGTGATATATTCTTACTAATTATAATTTTTTGCTTACATAATTTATGTTAGATCATTATATTTTAAATTCCTTGATTAGATTAAGCAATTGAGTGTTATTTAATGTTGCTTGAGGATTTTAAAGAACTTGGTTACTTTAATTGAATTAGTAAATGATAGATGTTATATAACATGTTTATATAAATGGTTGGGCATGATAGATTCAGAGATAGATTGTTTGAATACTTGGTCAATTGTAGCAGGATGCATTTATTTTCACAACACACTCATGTCTTCATTTTATGTTTTCAAGATGCTTTTGAACAAATAATGGCTTGTTTCTACATCATAATTCCACATTCAATGTTTTCAAGATGATTTTGAACAAATAATGGCTTGTCTCTACATCATAAGTCCACATTCAACAACCTTTGCAGAAAGAGTTTTTATATACCGAAAAACTAACATCCATTCTTTACTTGTTTATGGATTTTGCAATCCTACAACTGCAAGATGTGGAAAATGGTACACTGTTAAAGTGGACTCTTCAAAGGTTACCTTGGAAATAGAGCAGATCTTCTTCAACGAGCTGAAGTTCGTGTGTGTTCTTTTGATATAGAGACAACCAAGCTTCCTTTCAAGTTCCCTGATGTCGAATATGACATGATAATGATGATTTCACACATGGTGGATGGGCAAGGCTATCTTATTAAAAATCGAGAGGTAAAAACACTTGGCATTGTTTTATGCCCATTGGTCAGCCTATCCTTTGTTTTGGGATTTCTTTCAGCTATGTTTTGGGATTTTTATTGTTTGTAGATTGATGTTGCATTGATTGTTATGAACATCATTGCTCTTCTTTAGTTTTCCAATTCCTTTTTGTTTGTTTCTTGAATGTGTAGGGGTGGGGCATTGAAGACTTGGAGTACACTCCAAAACCAGAATTTGAAGGAAATTTCAAAGTAGCAAATGTGCCAAATGATGTATATCTGCCATTTATTGTTTACCCTAAGACTATAATTCTGAAAACAAGTATTGATCCCCTAGAATTTTGCTAGACTATTCTACTGGTTGTTTGGAATTTCCAAGAGTGAAGTTAAATATCTACTGTACATTATTAATAACGATTTTAAGGTAACATACTCTGTTGTTTCTTTGTCTCTTTGCTATATGAAGTGGTTATGTATTTGTAGGATTCAATCTTATTCTATATCCCTTCCTTGATCAAAGCTAGACTATTCTAAAAGTATTGAATGCCTCTTGGTCAGCAAGTTTATTTCTGTTATTTTTTTATCTTAGTTGTTTCCTTTGGTCCCCTATATTTAGAGACTCTATAGGTTCAGTGTCCTCCATCACCACTTATTAAGATTGGGGATGTAAAGCACTATTTGCATGAGATCTCTTTCTTATACAGGGAGAAACTTATGCAGATACTTATACAATCAGCACAATGCATATGAAGGATAAACACAATTCTTTAGACCCATTTCATCTTAATCATGTTATAAAATACCACTGTTTAGAACTTTAGTCAACTCAGAATGGAGGTCAGGGACACAGACAGTGTATGGGGATTGCTTCATTCCACTTTCCAACTAATAGTCTCACCGAGAGAAGCACTGCATTGTGTTCAACTAGGAAAACTTGATTGCAAGCAACCTTTCTCTGACTCTCTCGAAAGCCAAGTCACATAGGCCATTTCTAAGTGGGTAAGTTGGAACATGCGGGCATGGGATTACATGACCTTTGTACATGTGGTTCACACTACCATGAAGTTGTGTTGTAATCACCTACCCTTAGCACATGTAATGTCTCTAGTTAAGGAACATTCTCTTAAAGTGTTCATGGATTGGTTAGATTGGACTTTGTCTTGTTAAGTGGTCCACTTGTAGACTTAGTACAGGGCTTGCTTGTAATTACTCCCTTCCTTATTCCATAAATAGAAAGGAGGGCGATTCTCTTGAGGATATTGGGTTTTCTATTTTGTGAAAAGTAAAGTTAAGAGTAAAGTAGTTGTGATAACTATATGTGCAAGGATGAAATATATACTTGACATAGAATCCTCTAGTTTGCTACTAGGATTCCTTCAGTGGTCAAATTCTAGGATGAAACCATGTGGCCATAAGTGAAATATTTGTATTTTTTTTAAATCCATCAATAGGCGTCTCTTTTTCGACGTTCTTCCGACACTACGGTCAACCCATCCGACGGCCATGCCATGACTCCGACACTTCCTCCCGTCGGACGACCGACGGTTAAAGTGTCGGACTACGTCAAAAGGTCAACTCTTCTAGTGTCAGAGTGCATCGGAGTACCAATAGTGTCTGAATTAAAAATTGATGACACCACCATTTCTTAGACACTTTTGTCCGTCGGACGGCCGACGCTTTAGGGTCGAATGATGTCATATTTTCGACAGTTTATGCAATTTTGATTGGCACTTTGAAAGGAATAACGGTCGAATATGTGACACAATGGTTTATAGGAGCTTTGACTATTATTAGTCGATGGTCAGAGATCCAACGTTACGCTACCGACGGCAAAAAAAAAGTGTATGTGTCGAATACCCGACAGGTTAGTGTCAAATTTTAGGCATGGTAGCTGTCGGATTTTGGCCTCAAATTCTGTATTGTTTGAAGCCAAACATGCTGATCCATTAAATAATTTTGCAAGTCGAGAGGTGGAAAATGTGGGGAGATAGTGTGTCAGGCCTGAATTTTGAGAGCCGTACTTCCTCAATCACTAAGGTCCTAACCTTCTACATGTTAATTAATCAACTTCAAAGACCTAGCAACTATAAAAACTAATATTTCAATAAGGACCTAGATATCACTAATATTATCTAATAGTCCTTTAACTGCATGTGCATGAACTACGTTTTACTAAGTATAAAATATAGTCTAAGGAAAGTGCAAGTACTTACCTACTCTATAGACAGACACTACTGCTGGCTACTAGCTAACTAGTCGTTATAGATTTGTTAGTGAGAGCATCACTATTAAATATAGATTATTCTATGTCGTAGTCTCAATCAAACTGACATAATCTCGTAATACATATCTAGCATTCATTGCCTTCTCTTCATTTCTCAGCTTTAAATACTTCCACTTACCTTCTTCTGGGATCTGGAGTGTTTACAATGAATTATATATCCTAATGCCTCTGGTTGTATAAAGCAATGAAGAGTAAGGGCAGTGAATCAACTGACAGCTATCAATCAGTTGTTGTGATTTCATGGATTTATCACATCAAATGGAAAGGACATATAGATTTCAGGGTGATTCCATGAAGATGGGTAACACTTTTTGGCCAAATTTGGCGATGAAAACCTGATTTTTTACTCCTGTGCTAGATAGAAGCCCTCAAAACGCATATATGCCATGTGAATTTTGACTTCCAGTAAGAAAACAAATTGTAGAATATTATGTTGGCTTCATAGTGATATTTTTTCT
>LPNX011020684.1:2671-22316 GCA_001517045.1 Pseudotsuga menziesii | reverse complement strand
TATGTTTCAAGTTAAAATTGAAGTATGAATTGATTAAATTAGGCTAAGGGGGGGTTCCAGTTATACTCGAGAGTACTTGGAGTATGTCCAAAACAAAACCTTCATGGCTACCTGTAAGGAATATGTGGGCTGAAATGGAGTCTTTGGGGATGTTTTTCATAACGAACCCATTAGGGTGTGACAGAGATGGGCGCCTGGAGTTCACTTTTTAGAAGTTCCCACTTCCTTTGGGTATTTTTCCACCGTAAAGGTTTGATCGAGGAGTTGGATTTTCACCTGATGGTTTGTCAATTGGGGAGGGTGAGTCCTAATTATGCTAGTCACCCAAGTGCTTTTGATACAGCTTGACTGATTGGACGAACCGCAGCCAAGTGCAGAGCATACACACTGGAGTCTTGTCGATTTTAGTAAGTTTTACACAGGATGTTCTTGTTTAAAAGAAAAGCCTCCAAGAAACTCTTTCGATCCAAGTGGATATCAATCAGGGAATCGAGGAGGGGTTAATTTTAACTTGCTGATAAACAAAATATGAAAAATAAAACAACTACACAAATCTGGTTTTCTGATTAATCCTACGATGAATCTCTTTCCCCTTGCGAGTCACTCGGGAAACCGTGTTGTAAGTATTATGATAACTTTGAAATGTAAGATATGGAGTATGGAATTAATAAAAATATCAAGTATACTGCCATAAAAATCAGATCGATTCTAGTGAAAAATAAATAAGCAGGAAACGACAAAAATGGCACCGACGCGAATCCCCCCTGGGGGGATGGGGAATGGGCTCGAAAGAGCCTACTCAAAGAATGATTTTATTAAAGTGGTTAAAATATAAAAGAAATGATAAATCAGAAATTTCTTGGTCCTTATATAGGTTTAAACCAAGTTTTTACAATTTTGCAAAACAATTAAGACTTTTTTAGTGAAAAGGGAGACCCCTGGGGGATTTGAATGCTCCTGAGACCACTTCGGACAGCAGATTCCTTTCATTTATGTCATACCTGATAAAGGACAGTGATAAATTTAGAATAACATATGCCAAAAATCACTTTAAGAGTACCTTTGGATCAGCCTACTTTATCTCAAAAATAATGTAGTTAAACTAGCTAAACCGGCGAAAAAGGAACCAAGGAAAGCAAGGTTTCCTTGCGGTCTCAGCTTGCTGTTTGTGCAGAAAATAAAAATGCACTGATATTGCATAATATTACAATTTATAACAGCGAAATAAAATATAATGCACGTGATCTACAAGTTTTCTTTTAAATTCATGCAAAAAGGACGATTTCCCTACAACTAGATCTGGGATGCTTATGATACTTTTTTAAGTGCAATATCTAGGATATGAGCTATGAAATATTATATCTATGTATAATTTACTTTGATGAAACAGATCCAAACGAAATCATATCTATGAACTTAAAAGATAACTGGGTAAAGTGTTGATTTTTTGTAGAAATGAGAAGGAGAGGAGAGAAGGTCGGATCGTTGCTTGAATGGAGCAAGCTGGAAGGAGGCCCTTTCATGGAGTGCTGAGGGACAGAATATTGAGCTTATTGGATAGGAAAGGAGTCAATCTAGATCCACAACCTCATCCAATCGGGAACCTGCAACTAAATAACACAAGCCTGCACAAACCTCGTGAGATCTGGATATGGATGTATAAAGCAGCAAAAATGAGAGATTATGTAGAAATAACCCTATTTAAGCATATATATAAGATTTTTGAGCATACATCATATGGATAAACAAGATTAAACAATCTAGCTTTCCTAGTTTATACCCTTACTAGATTCAGTCGAATCCTTGAATCCAAAACACAGAAACAACACAAGATTTGGCAATAAGTTGTAGCTACCACATCAGTAGCATAACACTGAGCATCCACACAATCAAAATCACTACACAGTATAGCCTCCAAATCTTCTTTATTCAAAAATAATGATCAAATACAGAGTTACAATGGTAATCCCTTCAGTCCAGCTCTAACTAGCTTGGAAGAGGGAGCCTCAAGCAGGATATATACAATTTGCAGGCCATCTAGCCTAGGGGAGGGTGCAATTCCTCATGGAATCAAGTGAAATCAACTGATCGAGAGTTCATCAATGCAGAACTGAGGCTGAACTGAGCCTACTTGTCAACCGGGGGCCTGATCTAGCTGACACATCAACCCATAGACTGACACATCGGCCCAAAACTCATCCAGATGAGCCAAAACGTGTTGAGGAGAGAGGGAGGGTGAAATTCCCCATAAAGGATTCTCAAGATCAACTTTGGATCTGATTTGATCACCTCCTTAAGTCAAGGATTTGTCAGATCCAGTCAATCTGCTTCAGATCTGACTGATTTCAATCAAATCGGTTGAGAATCCATTGATTTATTGATCTTGGATTTGCTCCATTATTCATCAATTTATTAATTAAAATAATCAATAATTGATTTTTGGGGCTTTCTGACTTAAGTGATGGAAAATCACTCAAAACTAGGAAACAGTGGGTCCATGGCTTTACATGGTGCTCTTAGCTTGAAAATGAGCACCTACATGACTGAAACTAATTATTTGGCCCACTTTTATTACAAAATCAATTTTTCCAATTAAACTATTAAAAAATAGCCTAATTTTTGAAAAAATTAAATTTTAATTAAAAACACTGAAAAAACTAAAAAATTGAAAAATTGAAAAACACCTAGGGGGACTTAGACATGTTCATATGACTCAAAAATGATGTCTAGAATGTTTATACATTTACACATAGACTCTAATAACCTCAATAGGCCTAAATTCCAAGCCGACCACCCCAACTTTGGAGGTATGGAGTGAAAAACTCAGAAATTATCAGTCGTTTATTCAACGACCAATAATAATGAAGGGAAAAAACACCCTCCGATGATCGGATTGACAAATGAATTCCAAGAGACTGAGTCCTTTAAATACACTATCATGCTAGAACATTTATTACAATTCCCCCATGGGGTATGAACATGTGATATGATACAACAATCACTTCCCAGAAGTACTTCCGTAGGTCTTTTGAATTCCGAACAAGTTAACCCTGTCCGGTTCACCGGGTTCACTTTATAAAAACCACTAAGTAAAACTTAGGTGGTAACAAGGCTATGCACTCATATCTGATCATGAGGGAACACATCCCAGCAATCATATCAGAATGGCCCCCAGTCCTCCTCGACTGCGCTACCTGGTAACTAACCAAGTGCCTCCATCATCCTGGAGAATTGTAGTTTCCCTTACATCTAACCTACTCGTCAGAATGGCCAACACTCACATCTGACATGGAAGGAACTAATCCTCTCACCATGACAGAATGGCTCAGCCCTTACATCTGACCATGGAAGGAACTAATAATTTCACTTTCTCTTGGAGGAAACCTCGATCTGGAGAACACCAAGATTCTCCCTGAAGTACTCGAACTTCAGCCTCGCCAATGGCTTCGTCAATACATTGGCTATTTGTTCCTTTGTCGCAACATACCAGAGCTTCACTGATCCCCTTTGCACCATATACCTGATATAGTGATACTTGATATCAATAATCTTCGACTTGTCATGGAACACTAAATTATCTGACAACTTCATGCAACTCTGGTTGTCACAATGTAAACAAGTAGCATCCAACTAGAGATGAAATATATTAAATAGTAGCTTCCACAGCCATACTACCTCACAACTAGCTAAATAAGCTGCAACATACTCTACTTCAGCTGTATGGAGTGCCACAGAGGATTGCTTCCATAAACCAAGAGATCACACCTGATCCCATACTAAAGCAACATTCTAAAGTACTCCTCCTGTCGATGGCACTTCCTTCCCAATCTGAATCAACATAACCTTCCAGGTTAATATTTTGATTGACATTGTACTTGAGCCCATAATCAACTATACCCTTCAGGTACCTTAGATTACGCTTTGTAGCAATCAAGTGAACACTTCTCGGATCTGTCAAGAACTGGATCAAGGTGTTCAGAACAAAGCAAATGTCTGGTCTCGTGTTTTTCAGGTACATCAATGACCCAATCATCTGATCATACATTGTAGCATCAACCGACTCTAATGAAGCATCACTCAATAGCTTCAGGTTCAATGCCATAGGTGTGGTCATAGCCTTGCATTCCATCATCCCAAACCTCTTCAGGATCTCTACTACATACTTCCATTGTCCAAGGAAGATTCCATCTGTAGTCTGCCACACCTCCATTCCTAGAAAGTAATGCATCATCCCTAAGTCCTTCATTTCGAACTCAGCAGCAAGATTTCTCTTTGTATCAGCAATCAACCCATCTATACCTCTCACAAATAGATCATCTACATATAGTAGAAGCATCACTGGGTTGCCATCCTCAACCTTATAGTAAAGGTTGGAATCTGCTTACTCTTGGTAAAGAAAAAATTTGATAGAAAGCTATCAATTATGCCATAGCAGGTCCTGGGTGCCTGTTTCAAACCATACAGGGCTTTCTTCAATATGCATACATGAGACTCTCTATTATGTGTCTCAAAACTGAGTGGCTTTTCTACATACAATTCCTCTTCCACTACACCATTTAGGAAAGCAGTCTTGACATCCGTTTGGTGTATCTTCCATTTCATCACTGTAGCCAGAGCAAGTACTAATCTGATGGAAGTGTATTTGGATATAGGTGCAAAGGTTTCTTCATAGTCTATTCCTTCTTTCTAAGAGAAATCTTGAGCTACAAATCTTGCCTTATACTTCTGAATGCTACTATCTGCAGCATGCTTGATCTTGTAGATCCATTTGGAAGTTACAAATAAATTCCCTTCTAGTCTGGGGACAACATCACAAACATCATTCTTCATTATCAATTGATATTCTTCGATCATAGCATCCGTCCATTCTTTTCATTCTGCTGCTTCTTCATAACTGGAAGGTTCTTTATCAATGAAATCACATAGTAAAGCTACACACCTAGAGGAGGATCTGGTTTTCTTTCTTTCTCTATGATTCTCTTCTGGAGACCCATATTTTTTCACACCTTGGATAAGTTCACGTACCCAAGTAGGTTTCCTCTTATGAGGATTCTTCTCTAGAGGTGGATCTATAGGTCTTTGTGGTTCCTCGAAATATCAATCTTCTTCTTGATCTTCTTCGTTCATGGTTATGTCATGAATTCTAGGTACTTCTGCTTCTGCTTCTTCAGGTTCTTCAGCAGGTCTCTTTCTGGATTTGTTGTAAGTTGTGTCTTCATCAAATGTCACATCCCTCCTAATGTCAATCTTCTTGTATCTTGGGAAATAGATTCTGTAAGCCTTCAAGCTTTCAAAGTATCCCACAAATATGCCCTTCTTTTTTGAAGGATCTAATTTTGTTTTCTTCTCTTTTGGAATTTGTATGTACACAGAACAACCAAATATTTTAAGATAGCTGACTTCTGGTTTCTTGCCGGAGAAGACTTCTTCAGCAGTCTTGTTCTCGAGTACTCTATGTGGAGTACGGTTCTGTACATACACCACTGTTATGGAAGCTTTAGCCAAAAGATGCATAGGAAGATCTTTATCATGAAGCATTGCTCTTGCAGCTTCCATGATGGTTTTATTCTTCTATTTTGCAATCCCATTCTGTTGTGGATTATAAGGAGTGGACAAATTCCTCTCAATCCTTGATTCTTTGCATAGCTCTTTGAATTCATTCGAAGTGAATTCTCTGCCATTATCTGATCGGATGGTTTTGATCTTCTTTTCAGTATGGTTCTCGACCAGGGCTTTGAATTCCTTCAACTTAGTGAATACTTCATCTTTGTTCTTCATAAAGTAAACCCATGTCTTTCTAGAAAAATAATCAATAAAAGAAACATAGTATGCATACCTGCTTAGTGAGTTTGATGACATAGGACGACATACATTGGAGTGGATTATTTATAGTATGCCTTTAGCTTTGCTTTTGCTACTGGGAAATTTCTTCTTTGTATTATTCCCTTTCGCACATCCTTTGCAAACTCCATCATGTTTTGCTTGGAATTCTAGAAGACCTTCAAGAGATTTGATTGCGATTGGTAGTGCTCTCTAATGCACATGTGGAAGTATTCTATGCCAAATCTCATTTGGCTCTATTGTGTCATGTACCAAGGCTTGTTCTGGATGGCCCTTCAATTTGTACAACACTCCTTCTTGTTCTCCAATCACTATTGCATCATTGATAGTCTTACCTCTTGGCCACATGATGCCTTGACCATCTATGAATGCAACCTACATCCATTTTGCATCCAATGCTGATATGGAGAGAAGGTTCTTCTTGAGTCCTAGAACAAACAATAATTTTTTCATTGTTAGAGACTTACCAGATTCTAGTTTATATGAAGATTCCCCCCTACCTTTTATTGGATTCTGGTAGTCATCTCCTAGCTTCACCTTGTGAGGTGATTCATGTTCTGACAGTCTCACAAAGGATTCCTTGAATCTAGTCATGTGTTTGGAAGCCCCACTGTCTATAATCCCATCATCACTTCCATGAGAAATGTTACCTATGAGAGCAGAGATCAGAACATATTCATCCTCGCTTTAAGAATCTTTACTTTCATATCTGGATCTCTTCTTGGATGGTTCATCATCCTCTACAGCATGAGCATGATGTCTTATTTTGTTCCCCTTCTTCTTATGAGAGTGGCTCTTGTGATTAGGGTAGTGTTTTGCAAAGTTTCCTCTTTCATCACATGTATAACATCTTAATTTTGATATGTCTCTTCTACTGTTCTCTTTGAGATGAGAATCCTTACCTTTGGATTAATGAGGTCTTCTTCTGCTTTTCTTAGAGTGGGCTACGAGGGGTTGGTCTTCACTTCCCATATTCTCTTCTTGAGATGCTATCCATGCTTCTTCTTGAGAACATTCTTTTGATAGTCTGGTGAATTTGACTAACTTCTTTCTAGCATAGATTCCTTGGATGAAAGAATCCCATGACCTAGGAAGGCCATTCAATGTTTTCATCACAATCTCTGCATTCTCCACTTCTTCATCTATAGCTTCTAATTTTTCCTTGATCTGAGAAACCCTTGTGAAGTAAGACTGGATGGTCTCTGTATTTGGAATCTTCACATTCTTCATTTGATTCCTCAGAGTCATCTTCCAGTTTATGTTCTTTCCTTCAAACAATTTGGTTAGGGCATCAAACATGGCTTTAGGTGTCTTGAGAGAGGACACCTATGGGATAAGGATATCCTTGATAGAATCAGCAATGATCCTCTTTGTCACAACCATCTTCTTCTTATGTAAGGCCTTTGCCTCATCTCCCTCTGGAACTGGAACCTCCTCATGAATGCAAGAGTCTAATTCATTCTCTTCCAAGATGAGGGAGATCCTATACTTCTAGGCTTGGAAGTTATCAGCTCCCTCAAGCTTTTCATCAAGCTTGGTATGATGAGACATATTTAAAATTAGAATCTCAAATGGAAATACAAGAGATCTTAGATCTTACGAGGTCAAAATGTTGGATCTGAAACTTGAGCTAAAATCCCGCAGAGCTGGTTCAAGAGCAAATTAGGGTTTTTCTTTTTCGGAGTTATGTCTACCCAAATGCTTTGAAATTTGTCCCTAATATTCAATTTTGGGGAAGAGATCTGAATCTAGGCCTGGTGTCATTGAAAAATTTGTCTTCTGTGAAAAGCCCTAATTTCCAGCAGCAGTGACAGGTCCAAAACTGAAAAACCTCAGAATTGGATTCTGCTTCGATAGAAAGATGCACCCTAAGGAGGAGAGTTATTACACCTTAATTTTTCTGCAAATCTATGGAGGAATATCCATAAAATAGGAATCCCTAGTTCCTGCCGATGCACAGTGTCTTCTTCTCAGGTTAGCTCTAATACCATGTTAGTTTTTAAACATTAATCTAGCATTATTAGGATCTTTAACTAAGAGAATAACAAGTACCGAAATCAAACACAAGAGACAATGAACAC
Source organism: Pseudotsuga menziesii (assembly GCA_001517045.1). Lineage (NCBI taxonomy): Eukaryota > Viridiplantae > Streptophyta > Pinopsida > Pinales > Pinaceae > Pseudotsuga > Pseudotsuga menziesii. Next base: position 14,394 of record LPNX011020684.1, on the reverse strand, counting down.
AGTGTTTTTCCTCGGGGAAACCATAAAGGAGAAAACCCCACAACTTCCTCAGAGATAGAATCAGCACCAAAACAGTAAAATCCCCAAAATAGTAAGTGATCTCCCAACAATAGTAATATTCTTCTTGTCTAGCCATAGTGACTTCTCCTTCCTCAACTATGCGCTACACTTGAGTGTGTATGACTTATGTGATAAATAGAGACTCAAGTTCTCTATTTATACTAATCCCGACATGACTAAAACCCTACTAGGGATGACCTCTACTAGGAGAGTCTAATAACCCTAGTGCCTCGGAACTGTGGGGACTTTAACACTTCGACAATCAGAGGGTTACCCACCATGACCAGACATGACTTGTTTACATTATTGATCCTCTTGATTGGAACATCGGGGCATGGCAACATGACTCAAATACATAATAGATACATCCTGGAATAAACATCTAGTTACAGTACATAAGATACATAGATGAATAGATTTCGAAGTTACAAATACATCAACAAACCCATCCTCGATGAAGTAGTGGTTAATTAATTCCAAGATCAAAGAGACACCTATATTTATGTGGCTTCTCCATTAAGTATTTATTCATTTTAATAATACTATTTTCTCTTTATCCTAGCTCTTACGAAAAAAAATTCCTATGGCTTGGGGTACCACAATGGACAGTTTGAATCCAAAAATCAATCCTTTCCTATATCCAAGAGAAACCAAAACACTATCACTAAACGATCTCAATTCGTACCTTATTCCAGACGGTTGATGTAGATCCCCGTTGAGCTTTTCAACTCCAACTTGAATTGATAAATTGCTTCCTTAACATTCAATAAACAAGACAAGCATGCTATATATATATAATTGTGTTAGCTCTACTCTAGAATATATAATCAATAACATATAAGCATTTGAAATCATCCATGGATAAACTATTCATTCAAACATACATTATTGGACAGGAAAAGATATTTATATTCATAAAAATTCAGAGATTGCAACGAATACAACCTCTATTGGCACATGTGCGAATCGGATAAATTGAGTCCCCCACTTGGGCCTCCACCACTTCAATCCTCCATCTCTCGATAGAAAGCTCACAATCAAAGGGAAAGCTTGGTAATAACACAAAAGTGCTCCAAGGGACAAAGGAGATGCAGACTCCAGCACAAGTTTCAGCAACAATGGACTAAAGTTCTCTTGCTCTTAATTCTTCATTCCTTCAATGTGTCAAAAGGGTTCCTTATATAGCTCTTCAATGGGGTAATGAAAGGTTGAATTTGAGAGATATAAAGGCATATGGAAGGCTAGGAGACAATTGAGTCAGATCCACAACAAGGAAAACTCCAAAAGAATTTGGCCTTTTGTACACATCGAGATGTACGTGGTTTTAGAGGTCAAACCCATGTATATACATGATAAAGGATTTAAAAGTCACGTAAGGATATTTATTCATATTTTTATGGATGATATAGGAAACATCAAAGGAACAAAAATGGTCCATGGGGTTTAAGGAGTTTGCATAGGGACAGGGAAGGCCATAAAAGTGTGATTCACCATGTGTGGTAAAATCAGCTATAACAGATGCCCCTTAATGTGTGAGGTCAAAGGGGTCATACGATGGCTGAAATATAAGTCCATCTCAGAAATGAAGTGATGAAAACCTAGTGGAAGAACCAACCACCAAATCAGCATAGTACAATGATATAACTCTGCATATAACTGCAAATACATTAAGCAGACTTGGATACATAAGAGTACAATGGCCATGAATAGGCATGTTACAAAATATGACATAAGTGGTCATTGCCATGTACAATATACATAGATCAAAATCTCCTTGATGAAGATATACAAAGGATCATGATCTCCATAATGCCTGAAGATATACAATGGATCAAGATCTCCATAATGGCTAAAAATATCTTACATATACTAGAATCAAGTCACAAGAGTTGAAATATCATGAACACCGGCACGATCAAGGAGGTAGCATATATGAGATGCCACCAATCTAGAAGGCATTCTATACAAACCGCTACGAGTACATGTCCTACTATGTGAATAGAGGTGTCGAGGTCGAACATAGTAGGCCATCATCTGATTACCGTTCATTGATGTATACCATTAATAGATGCAATATCACCCACCGATAATGATATTGGGAATCAAGGTACTAGAGTGCAAACTAACAAGTGTGAATAAATGTGTTGAGGTCAAACACTTGAGAGAATCCATCAATCAGGGGACATTGATGTATTCCCAAAAAATTGTCTATGGTGAGAGAACCTGCCACTGATGACTGCAAGTCTAAAGGCACTCAAAAACGACTCTAGAATTCTATTGTAGAATAAATGATCTAAAGTTGATGGGATGAAATCTGCTGAAAGAAGGGCATTATGACATCCCCCATCATCCAACATGAGGCACTCAACAAAGCTGTATAATGTGGAAGGAATCGATCATAAGGTACCCGAACTAGTAATTGTACCGGGAATGGCCGACATGCAAAGTCAAAATAGCTAAGGAATGGCCAACTCATGCTTCAACTTATTTTGAACAAGAGCATAATGGAAAATGGTGACTGAATGTAGGAAACATAGACTTGATATGCAAAACCAAGAAAGCTCTGTGACACAGGAGGCATCGACAGAGGCTCCATAGGGACTTGAAGCTTAACTAGTCAGTGGAGATAAACTTAGATAATCTAGTATAGCTCCTAAACTCAAACTATTAACCGAACCAACGGATGTGATATCCATGGATAAAATATTCATTCAAACATACATTATTGGACAGGAAAAGATATTTCTATTAATATAAAATCAGAGATTACAATAAATACAACGTCTATCGGCACGTCTACGAATCAGAAAAACCGAGTCCCCCACTTGGGCCTCCACAACTTCAATACTCCATCTCTTAATAGCAAGCTCACAATCAAAGGGAAATATTGGGAAGAAGAAAAAATTTCTCGAAGGGACAAAGGGGATGTAGACTCAAGCACAAGTTATGGCAACAATGGACTATAGTTCTCTTGCTCTTAATTCTTCATTCCTTCAATGTATCCAAAGGGTTCCTTATATATCTCTTCAATTGGGTAATGAAAGGTCAGATCTGAGCGATCTCAAGGAATATGGAAGGCCAGGAGACAAGTGAGTCGAATCCACATCAAGGAAAACTCCAAAATAATTTGGCCTTTTGCACACATCCCATTGTATGCGGTTTTAGAGGTCAAACCCATGCATATGCACGAGAAAGGGTTTAAAAGTTGTGTATGACAATTTAAGCATATTTTTAGGGATGGAAACATCAAAGGAACAAAAATGGTCCATGGGGTTTAAGGAGTTTGCATAGGGACGGGGAAGGCCATAAAAGTGTGATTCACCATGTGTGGTAAGATCAGCTATAACACTAGCTTCATGTAAAGATGGATCACATCTTTTTCTACTAGATAAGGACTATATTGGTCTAACAATTACTCAATGTTCTCTCATTTTTATTTTATAAAAATTAGTCTTTTATTCCTACAGTTATATATATATAGGCAATTCTATTATGCCTCTATATAAATATATATAATGTAGGTAAAGCTATTATTTTCTAGTTAACGTTTGAAGGTAAGGTATAAATAACTTTTTTTTAAACTCCCTTTAGAAGATGGAGCATTACCAAACATATTTGTGGAAGTTGTATTATCCAACAAGTATAACCGTATTATTGAATGGTAGTATTGATTAAATGGTTAATCTAGACCTTACTAGTTCATTAACAACAACTTCCAGCACTAAGCTACAATGTTAGGAAAATTCTTAACCCAAGGAGAAACCCTAGTGTCCATTACAATTAAGATGACATCCGTCATACAACGACATATATTCCTAGCCAAACATCCTTCCTCTTAATGGATTTGTTTCCAAATCGTCTTTTAATTCTGCCCAAATTTCAGACTCCTAACCTTATTAAATCCATCCACAATTTTAATGAATTTAGGAAAAATACTTACACTACCTTTTACTATGCTCTCCGTTTTTATGTTGGGATAATGAGGAGGTGTTACATCAGCTCGATGCAAAATTTAGTAAATGCAATTTCTTTAAGGATAAAATACATTACTTGGGTCATGTAGTGACTAAAGAAGGGATATTAGTTGATCCAAAAAATATAAAGGACATCGACTAATGGCTAGTCCCAAAAGATGTAAATAACGTAGGATCATTCATGGGGATTACTTGCTATTATCAAAAATTCATCGAAGGGTTTTCAAGAATTGCAAATCACATAACTTCTTTACAGAAGAAAGGGAAGAAATTCGAGTGGAGTAAAAAATGTAAAGATAGTTTTAAAAATTTAAAAACAGTATTAACCACCTCACCAATATTAAGAATTGTTGATGCTAATAAAGACTTTATAGTATGTACGGACGCATGCAATGACGTTCTAGGTATATTTTTAACTTAGGAATGAAACATCATTGCATATGAGTCTAAGAAGCTAAAGATTCATGAGAAAGACTATGCGACCTTTGACTTAGAATTGGTTGATGTCATACACGCCTTGAAGATGTGGCACCATCATTTAGTCATAAAAAGATTTATATTAATGACAGATAATAAAGGGTTAAAATATTTTTTTAATCAACCTAACTTAAATGTAAGGCAAGCTAGATTGCTAGCTTTCCTTAGCGAGTATGATTTTGAAATCCAACATATTAAGGAAAAATAATATAAGGTTGCTCATTCTTTAAGCAGGAATGAAAAACTAAATTTTGTAGCAAAAATCAACACCTATAAAATAGATTTAGAAGAACATCTAGAGGAAGGAGTAAAATTGGATGAAGATTATTAGAAATTACAAGCAAAGGTAACAAAAAATTTAATTGAAGTTTTAAGTGCAGGGTATAGTTTAAATGAAAAAGGATTATTACTATATAAAGATAGATTATATATAAGTAATGTATCTAAGATAAAGTTACCAATTTTAGAAGAAATTCATAAGCCTCCTTATTCAGGACATCCCGGTTATCAAAATACTATAACCAAGTTAAGAAAGGATTATTTTTGGCCAAACATGAAGAGTGAATTGGCATAATGCATTGCTAAGTGCTTTGAATGTCAGCAAGTTAAGACTAAACACCAGCATCGAGCTAGGTTACTTCAGCCATTACTTATCCCTAGCTAGAAGTGGGAGATAATCAGCCTTTATTTTATTACCAGACCTGAACTATTAAAAGAGATGGAGTTAATTGTAAAATAGGTGCAAGGTAACTTGAAAGTTGCGCAAGACCGACAAAATATTCAAGTACATATTAAACGAACTCAAAAAGAGTTTCAGGTTCGTGAACATGTATTTATTAAGGTGAGACCTAAAAAGAGTACTCTGATATTAGGAAGTTGTGCTAAGTTAGCACCCCAATATTGCGGACGTTTTGAAATATTGTCCAGAATAGGACAAGTTGCATATCAATTGGATTTACCGCCAAATTTGAAGGTTCATAATGTCTTTCATATTTATGTGTTAAAAAAATATGTACATGATGCTACTCATGTTATAAACTGGAATGATGTGCAGGTGGAACCCGAAGGACATTTGCTGGTGGGACCGGATTCTATCCTCAAAAGGAGGGAGATATTGCTTCGGAATCACACCATTTGTTAGGTGAAGGTGCAATGGAATCACCTTAGTTCAAGAGAAGCGACTTGGGAATTGGAGAGTCATATGCGGGATGCATATCCAATTCTATTACAAGAAAATTTTGAGGATGAAGAATAAATAACATTAAGGGTGATGTTATAATTTAAGGGGGTGTGTATGTCACATGCCCCAATTTGAAAAACATTTTATTTTTTTAGAAACATTATGATATATTTTATTATAAATTTTGTAATTAATGACCAAGTGGGGTCAAGAATAATTGAAAGTAATTGATGAATATTTTATTAATAAATAAATGAAATATGAGACAACACCTTAGGGAAGCTATTAAATGAATATTTTACTGGTCACTTGGTGGAGTAGCCTAGGTTAAGAGAAGATTGACACTTGGAAGCATCCTTAAGCTACTTCTAGTTGTTGCAGGTGGAAAATTGCCTATTTTTGTGGTCATTTTCTCCAAGAAAGTGGAACGAGAGAAAGTGGCTCATTAAGTGAAAACTAGCCTAAAATACCTAGGCATACTAATTAAAATTCCCATTAAAGACATTTGATTATGCTCATTGTTGACTTGTGAACATTCCGAGTGAATGAAGTGCACTAGAAAATTCGATGGAGGGGACTAGATGAAGTATCTTTGAGTGGAAAAGTGTTGAAGACCTGAACTAGTGTAGCTATTTTAAGATGGGTTCATACTGCTTCATCCAGAATCGACTTACTATTGCACACTCAGTAGAGTTGCAGAGGATTACTAAACTACATCTCTCACCCAATACTTCTATTAGGTGGACCAGGAGACAAGCTCGGGGGTCCTGAGAATTACATTCCACCTTTTCTTTAGGATTTGGTTGGGAGGAACAAGTTCCTTAAGCTCTTGCCACCTCATCTACTTGTCTAGGTTCTACTTGATTTATATAGCTATCTAATTTTTTATTGTTATCTGAAAAGTTTGATTTAAGCAATGAAATGTTATTCTTCTATTATGTTGCTTCTAGGGTTAGTTAAGATAAATATTTTTTACGCTGAAAATATGGTTATGTTATGAACTAGATAGATTAGGATAAATGATTACAATATTTTTTAGTTTTACTGATAGATAAACAAATGCCTAACTATATTTTTCCACAGCTTTTATAAACGTAGTAATCTAGTACAGTAGGTTAGATTAATTTTCAGATCAAGAATTGAATGAAGTATGCATGAATGTGAATTACTATATTCTAATTGTTCATATGTGTGATTTGTATGTATGTTTTCCTTTTACCTTAGATGTCTTTATTTAGTCACAGTACTTTAATAATATATACAGAACTGTTAGGAAAGATCCAAAGGTATAGGGTTACTTAGTCTGTGTAATGGTTGACACATTAAATATATTATTGTTATTATTAGTCTATTATTATAATAATTAACAGTTATTATATAAACAAAAATTAAACAGATAATATTTACTTTAATAAATAGTAAACAAGGCTAGGCATTTACTGTAGTAAATTTATCTAAGTAAAAATGCAAACTAGGGTAACTCAAAAATGAAATACTAACTATGTACTTAAACTGAGAGAAATTAGGGTTTTATAAATAAAAACTAATTATAAGAAAATGTAAATTTAAAATAACATTACCACCTCTTTCACTAAGAGGAGTTAATATTTAATTTATAGAACAAGTTAAAGCTTACATACAATGTTTTTATAACCATAAGCATAATTATATTTTCCAACTAGGAAACAATAAAGATACATGAGATATTATTCACTTATTTTAACCATTATTGGAAGCAATAACCAAGTTATGATTTAAAAACCTAGCGTGAGAGCCTTTACGATACAATTTTACACCAAAAAAATATATTAATTTACTTAACCACAACCTCTCATAGGTTAATTTCAACAAGAAATAATCAAAATAACAAATTATTACAAGCCTTCCTTCTTTGATTTAAAATCACAGAATATATATATATATTATCAAAACATAAGTACAATCAATAAGCTACAAGATTATTAAATAAAAATCTAAACAATATTTAAAAAAAAATAAAGAGTAAATTGAAACATATCAGTTATGGCCCTATGGGCCTTTACTAACAGAGCCACAACTTATAAATAGGCGTTAAAATAACAAAATTATAAACAAAACTAGACCCAAACGTCATTCCTCAAGTATCAGCTATGAAATCCCTAAGTCCCCAATAAGAAACATCCACGAGGGCTCTAATTTAAACTGAACCACTTATCACAATAGTGACCACATGGCCTACCAAACTTTTTAGAACACGAAGTATCCACAGCCGACCAAAAAACCAAAAACCCAAGGAACTGAACAAACTCAAAATAAACATCATACATAACTGTAGGAGGAACCTCAGTGAAACTGAGGCTTACCAGAAGAAATTTTAACATGGAGCCCCTTATTTTGGTAACTCTCATCCCAGGCATTTGGGACTGAAGCTCGCATATGTGTTGAAATAGAAAAACAAAACAATGTTAGGCCACTGCTAATAATGAAATTAAAAGAAAATTGAGTAGTGCAATAATGATTCTAAATGGATAAATTTATATACCTAGTTCTATTTCTTTTTACCCTTGCGGTGAGAGACGTTCTGTGACAAACCTATATTATTAATATGTATAAAAATGGAACTTGATGACAACTTGTTTATGCCTGCTCATCTCTCTAAGAATAACTATGAATATAGGTTTTAATGAAATCTCTACCTTGTACCTCTAACATGGTATACCTTCATTTTCACTACAAATGCTAATCGTAATGATAACATAGACCTCGTGATCTATCATACATACAATGCATCATAAACATCTTTTCTTTTTAATAGGGTAATACTTACAACTATCCAAATTTCTTGAACTGTATTTCAACATACAAGGACTTCTGACCTTTTAGCTGACCAAAGGATCCTTTTAGATTTCCGTGATATACCCCAACGAGTTAGAAATTTCCTTTCCAAAACAATTTATAACTTTGATAATTTAACTCTAAATGCATTCGGAAAACAATTTCTGAAAGTGTGTTGGCCCCTTTTAAATAATCTTGCTATATCCAGTTCAACATAGGTCGACATATATTAAAATCAACCAAGGTGATTCTTTACTTTCCAGTTGCCTTCTTCTGAAACCAAAGAACATTAGTCTCGAAAGTTTATAAATCATTACACATAAATATGATCCCTATTCAAGTCCTTGAGTTACCTACATAGAAGTGTAACAGACCCAAAGTTAGTAAACTAATAAAACAACTTTCTTTTATATATATTTGGGATACCATAAGATTACTTGATTAAAGTATACTATTGCATTTCCCCCCTTTGACTCACAATATTATACCACTTAACACATTATGCAAACAAATGAAGCAAAATCTAAGCCAACAAATCTCATTTTTATTTTAGTTATCCCACATGTTGTAATTGTCCAATAAATGATATTTGTATTTAATACAGCTCATGCTTCATACTTTTCACCTTTATCATTAAGAGAAGGAGGTACATGAATAAAATCATCAAAGAATATAAGTTGAAAATACTTCAGAAGCATATAAGATAGAGGATACATCGTGACACAAATAGATAAATACATCGATATCACATACACAAGAGTATACTAGATTCACATCACAACAATGGAACACAACAAGAGTGCACAAAATCAAATACATGAAGAGCACAACAAATCGAGACCAATGTATGCGGTTCACCCAATCCTTGGGCTACGTCCACCAAAACCGTTGCTTCACATCATATTTATTGCAAAAAGGGTTACAATCCGCGACCTCCATATCGCCATGCTTTATTTTTGTCCTTCTCATAAATTCTCTTGTCGAGAGTATTTCTAAGGTATATAAAAAAAAATTATGTATATCATCATCTTTATTTTCTTTCAAGGTATCTAAACCATAATGTATAAACCTTATGCATAATCATCCTTCTTTTGGGATCTATCGGATATTATATGTATATAAAATGTTAGTTATAAAAAGCTTTAATGTAAAAATGAAATACCTTTTAGAGATTAGCATGGGGATTTTAGTTAACTTGTTAAGGGGTTTAAACCAAAAAAAGAATATCTTCCTACCAAATTTGGATAGCCTTCCCTTAATGAAACACGATAAATCTGCAATTAAACCAATCAAACCTTTATCTCGATTTATTTAACAATGGCGACTAAATACTAAATGATCACTAAGGAACCCAACTAGACATCCCATGCCATCATTCTTGATATTTTCAAAGAAGTATGGCTGAGATAAATATCATAATCGATCAACCTCTTTCGATGATTGAAGTAGGCTGCTTTATCAATGAAACCCTAACCTACCTCCATTCGGATTTCTTCACAAGCCATTGTGGTTGAAACCTAAGTGCTGAAGCCATCGCCCATGTTAACTATATTGGATATTTATAAGCTATAAATAAAAGAATACACATATAACAATGCAAAGAATGACAAATACGAAAAACACATTTCTCTTTCTAAAACCGAAATGGAGAAAATATCAGAAAATGCAAACCTAGAATTTGGCTAGATCTTAGTTTAAAATCACACACACAAATTGTATAAAATCTTGGTTAAAATGCAACTATGGTTGTCTAGTTACCCAAAGAAAACCCCACATGTGAACCAAACATCCACTTCTAAATTAGAGGCAAACATTGACGTGCACCCATAGATCCCAAAGCGTTAAACAAAAACGAAATCCAAAAATGCAACGAGGGAGAGTCATTGATAACTCCTAGAACCAATGCTTTTCTTCGAAGGTCAACTTTTAGCAAGGTAGGATTCATGAATTCTCAGTTTAAAACAAGCCAAGGATTTGAATATTCCACATGGAGATTATACACTCAGCTTGGAAAAAGGAGTTCAGATCCAATGATCCGCAACCAGTAAAAGCAAGAAACATAGGTTCGGCTCTAAATTGACAACCACTGGAGATATAATACAGAATATCATACCAAAATGTAGAGAAGGAGGTCAAGGTTCATAACTCGAAATCCGTCTATACGAATTCAATCCTAGGAAGTGGAATTCCATCGCAATTAAAGGAAAAATGCAGGAACTCACCACAGTTTAAGGTAAAAGGAATGAATCTTCAAACATGAAACCATAATTTGGATTAATGATGGATCCAGATCAATAACGAGCACTCCTTGCTAGGAATAAATCGTGCTCAAATAAGATTCAATCTACCAAATAGGATATACACCAAATCACACACCCAAAAGAAGAAATGGATATAGAGGCTCATACCTCAGATTTGCTTAAACAAAAATAAAACACAGGCTGTGGGAAAAATCGTAATTCAATTCCAGTGGCTCACTTACACAAAGTTCAGGAAAGGACCTTCATAATCCAGATGGATCTCTGATTTGATGACCAAACACAGGTATCTAATGGATGCTTCATATCGGAGCTGACTAAAAGTATTGAGATCCTTTCTGACAAGGCTGGGAATCATCCCCTCCTATGCATAGAGAGCAAAATGTACCCCCCTAAAAATTGGATATTTTCCCTTATTAAAGGCAGAGATTCTTCTCCACTTGCTTTATAGCCATTTCCACATTAAATGTGTTTCCCCTCTTGGCTATACAGGAGTACAGTGGCATAAGGAATTATGCAATAATCTAAAATCTAATTAAAGCATATGGCAGATTTTTCTTGTTACGGAAATAATTCCCTTGATTCTCTCCAAGAAAACCGCACCCTTAATTTCTCATTATTGCACAAAGTCTCCATCTACTCTTGTCGACTTATACATCACTCAGTGTGATTATGTCGTGTTACTATCATTATACATAAGTGTGCCTGCATATTTCCAATTTGTTTTTAGTCTTTATTAAATAACCTATTTAACATCTAGTTTAATAGTTATATCCTTCGTATGTTTCTTCTCAACCGTCAACATCCAATATACAGAAGAGAAAGCTTGTCTATTCAGCCATCTTTGTTATATTAATGGAATATATATAACGCTTAATATATATACTAGCTCATTAGTATAATTATTTCATATGAAAAACAATTTATTCCGTTCATCTTTTATCCTTTAAATCCTTATTC
>LPNX011020673.1:118410-132963 GCA_001517045.1 Pseudotsuga menziesii | reverse complement strand
TTTAGGGTGAAAACCGGGCGGTTCAGAGCAAAACCGGCCAAAAACAGTTCAGGCATGCCATTCGAGCCGGTGTTTTGTGTAAACCGGTCCAACCGGCCGGTTTTTTCAAAACCGGTCCGGTTCTGATAACATTGGTCCAAAGATGACTACAAAAGTACATTAGATTAGTGATAAGACAGTATTGAATCTCAATAATCACTGATTGTGCACCTTTTCTCTTCAACAACAATTGCAGAGTTCATGACAGGAATGTAGAAAACTTGTAAATGTGCATTTTGCCAACCCACATCAAAATGAAAACAATAATTTAACGTTGCATGGCCGAAATTTTATACAGGTGATATCTGATGTCTTCAGGACATACCTTGTACTATAGTAGATTTAGTTTCATTTGATATTATCGTTTGCTTTACCCATGCATTGCATTTTGTTGTTTATTGCATTTCATTTTGATTTGAACAAGGTAGGATGGAAGTGTCTGCCTCCAACGCATTTGATGAAGTTGTTGTTTGAGGTGTGTGTAGATCTACAGGTCCCAGAAGATTCAAAAGTTCTCACGTGCTCCCGAGAGAAGCACATGTCCCGCAGTTACAAACAATTGTTACCCTCCAAATTCTCTACAATGCATCCTACCAGATGTGCCAAAGGAGGGGGTCTTTTTTCCATTGTAAAGACCAAGTTAGGGCTTGTTTATATAAAAAGTGTTGGTCTAGCAGGGCTCATGACCCTTGGTCTGGTCATCACAGGTCCTCTTGGTTATCATTTCAAGAAGTGGCTTTGCTTACTACCCTTTGATGGGTGGAAGTCCCTCATCATGTTGGGCATTTATGCCCTGGGTGGGTGTTCTGGTGCACCTTGGGATGAATCCAATCGGACACATGGCTTGAGGCTCCTAGCCACACTTATGTTTTATGCTTTGTAGAGGTGATTGCACTTGTAAGGGATGTCATACCCGCCTTAGCACACCTCATGGATACCCCCTTGGACCTATTTTTGTTGTAACATCCCTCCCTCTTTGTCCTCTTGGTCTTCAAGAGTAAATTGTCCACCTTCCAAGCAAGCAAGAAGAGGTCGCACCAACCTAAGAAGGAGGGCATTGAAGGAAAAAGACAAATTGGGGTTAGATGAAGCATGGCATCCTCCTTCCAGGTTCAACTCATCATCAAGTTGAAGCATTTCATCTTATTTTATCATGATTTCATGTTTTGTGAGGTTTAGTCCATAGATTATGGGTGACAAACCCTAAAAAAATCTTTAAAAGCCATTATAAAGACAAATTAGGTAGGTTGGCTTAAAGGAGGTTTTAGTTAGCCTTTTCAAGTATAATAAGGCAAGTCCTCATTTGTAATCAAGATCATGGAATCAAATAAGACATTATTTCTCTTTATTCTTGTGTACCTGAGCAAATATAGTGGTACACACCTCCTTTCTTGGATCTTCTAGTGTATTTCAAAGGATAATTTTGATGTTTGAGGCTTGTCTACTATCTTTCAAGGCTTGTCTAAGGTGAAAGGACTCTTGGGAGGCTACTCTCTTCTCTTTTCTTCCTCAATTGTGGTAAGATCTCTTAATCTCTTGCCTTGTACTGTTGGAGGCCATCCAAGGTAAGAGTAAGCTAGGGTTTTTATGCATAACAGTATAGTCTTGTAAGTGAGACATACCTCTTGAAGGGTCTCTCTTCTGTTGGTCCTTGACATATTTCTTTGCCCTAATTAGGTCAAAGCTAACACAACCTAAGGTTTTTTAGCTTTTCCCTAGTTCATACAAATATTGAATTGTTAATTCTTAGGAGAAACGTTAACCTCAATTTCTCAATGCCCAAAAGGAACAAAACCCAGGTCTTAATCCCTCATCTTCACCCAAATCACTTTTCAAAATTCTTTGTACTATATATTGGAAAAAATACAAAAATATCAAAAAATATAAAAACCCTAAAAAATCAAATATGTTTTGAAAAATCCAAAAATACATGTTTGTTGCCCATGTAACTGTTTTACTTGTTCAATTTTGAATAAGTTACTGCTGTTATAAATTTCTGAAGTGATTATACCACTGAAAATCCATTAGAAGTTGAAGAAGTTTCATAAAAAGGTGTTCTTGCAACCAAAAAAACCCTCATTTAGGGTGATGTCAGCCCTTGGGAGTGTGATGTCACTCCCTAAAAGACATTGCAGATCTGGTACAGGTGTTTTGTCACACCCCAAGGGTTGCAAGAGGTTCCTAACACATCTCTAAGGCATCCGGGGTTGGCATAGGGGGGTTTTGAAGTGCCAAATCAACTTGTTCAGCCCTTACTACAAAAAATTGCAGGCCTGAAAGTGACATCAACCTCAAAATGCAGCAATTATCCGTCAAGAGAAGTGCACCCTAGGGGAGATAGAATCCCCTCTGGTTGTTGATTGCCAGGAGGTATTTTCAAGGTATTTCCACGATAAGTTTGAGGTTTTCTTCCAATTTATGTTGTTTTTTAACACAGAAAATGTTAGATTAACCCTAATCTAAGTCCTACACATACCTTAACATGCACCTAGTTACGATGCAGTTATTAGGTAGTTACTAAATTTTGTACTATATATGTATTCTTTATTCATATTTATCATTTCCTCAAGGTGAGCCTTTTCCACCATGTTGTCACCTTATTGATCTTTTTATTTCTATATTGATATTCTAAAAGTAGTATCAAAGCCATATGATCATAAAGGCTTGTGATTGAAGATGGCTCATCAAGGCTGAGTACCTGCCTTCTGCATGTTGCGAGGGTTTATGTAAGAGTTTCATTTAGAGATAAAAAAAATCAGTAAAAGGAGAGATGAAACGTGCAATGTGAATTTGAGCACCATTCGCAGAGCCTTAGAAGGAAGATCTGGACTGAAGAAAAGAAGTTGTCCTCTTTGTGTCCTCACTGCCTACAGTGTACACACAGATCCGTGATCCATTGTGCAGAAGAACGTGTCTCCTTTGCAGACAGCTTACGGCACTTTGTACACCCAAGATACCTTTGTTTATTTGCTATAATTATGTTGTTAGGATATCGGCTGCTCAATCTGTCAAACATTGCATGCGCCCATAAAATTCTAAAAAAATTTGACTTCAGACATAAACCCCATACCCATAAGCCTCATGGTGCTCAACCCCACAAATCCTTTCTGCACATCGTTAAAATCAGGATATATTTTGCTTCTGCTGTAAACAGTGGAAACTGACAAATCTTCAATTTTATCTTCATTATTCGGGCCTTGTCTTTTGTTGATCTAGAGATGGACGAACAGAGAACATTTTTTCATAGGCGCATAACAAGCAAAGAGGAACCAATTGCCAATAAAATTGGAGAAGCAATGATGGTGTGATAGATTCATTTTTATTGCAACCCTGCAATGAGAGTAAGTTTGAGGTATTGCCAGCTTGTAGTCTCAAATCCCAGCAAGAATATAGAATCCACATGTTATGAAAATTGGCACTGAATTCTTTGTTTAGAGATGTCTCTCAACATCCGTCACTTCTCAGGGAAGAAATGCATACTCGTATGAATTGGATTTCTCTGGTTCTATAGATTCTTGTACAATGATTGAACTGCTTGCGAACTTTGAAGAATGAGTGATGTATTCTGGAATTTCTTGTTCAGAAATCTCTGCGCATGAGTCTATGCATGACATGATGCCTTTCTCTGCGCGTCTGTTTCTGCACAGATATGTTGTTGGAACTTGGGTATATCTATAGGCGAAAGTAGTTTGCAGAAGAGAATCATTGACAACGAAAGGTTTGCAAAAGAGAATCGTTGACAACGGCAATTTGTGGAGGTGCAATTCATCATTTGATTCGATCGCCAAGGCGACCTTTCAAACACCATTCATTTGAGGAGACCAAGAAGATTGAAATCAAAGGCATCCATAAGGAATTTAATAGCGAAGATAATGAAACCCAGAAGGGCAAGGAATTTGCACCAAAGTGAACGAGAAAGCAGTGAAGGTTGATGTTCGATCCATATGTAGCTCTATGGTTGGTTCAATTCCCACATTCCTTCAAGGATCTTGCATTCCTTTGTAAGCAGTTTCAGCAACAATGATTAAAGAGGTCTTACCTATATTGTCATCGCACCAGGAAGAGCAATTTGTGCCAAGTAAAACATGGAGGAGGCACCCTGTGGAGATTTTGTGACTCATCAATTCAGCCAGTTGTGTGCAATTTGTCTGTTCTGCCACTTGTGTGCAATTTGTCAAGAGTATAGGCAAATTCATGAACGTTTAAATGGATTTCATCTTTCTGTTGTAACTGCACCACCTGTTCTGACTAAAAATTGAGGCAAAGATATTGAAGAGGGTTTGATTCTAATCCTTTTATGTTTTATAAAAAGATGAAATGTAACTGTGATATGTCTATTGTGGAGTTAATCTGTAAGGTTAGTATGAGGTCTCCCTATGATAGCAGATAGGTTTTTATGGCTTTGTTTGGATTGCCAATGCGATTGGGTATTAAAGTACTGTGTGAAGCTCACCAAGGAAGACTGCAATGCCTGACAGAAATAGTTAAAGCTGCAGGGATAGATCCTGTATACATTAACACATCATCAGCCGAGGATTGATGTTTTAGATAATCACTTTCACGAAAGAGGAAGCGGATAATGCAACTCAAAATTGGCACCAAAATTCATCAATTCCAGTGTTTGTGAAAGGGCAATGCAGGCTGAGAATGAGTATGCCTATGTGTCAATGATTGAGTGCTTGGACGTTCATGACCGGTTTTATGTTCATCATTTTTATTCGTTAAAAGGAGTTATAAGCCATTGTGGTCTTTGTAAACTATGTAAACAAAGTTATTTTGTGAGTGTCCACTTAAGCAAGTGCATTTTCAGTAGAATCCGACAGCCCCCATTTGTTGCATTTAATTGTTGAGTCTGTCAAAGGGTGGAGTTTCAAGAAGCCCTCTTAAGTCTCAGCACTAAAAAAATCTTGATGTGTTTCCAATAATTCATAGTTCATATTGTGGTATATTGTGTCTAGTTTTGACACTCAAAACCACTATGAGATGTTTGGATAGGTATTGTGTCTATTTCTGACACTTAAACCTATTTCTTTAATACATTTTCCATTGGAGACATAACCATGCATTTTGCCATCACACTGAAGAAAGTTTTCTTACTTCTCATCTTGTTCCTGACAAGGGGAGATTGACACTCAAAAACAAGCAAGCAAGAACCACTGAGCCAAAACCAAATTCCGAGCCAAGTTCCAAATTTCATTTGTGGTCATCCTTAAACCATCATTTAGTAGAAGAATTACAACTTCTGCTGGCTTTCAGAATGTTCCAAGAATCTCTGTAATGTCCTCTTCTACATAAGCATCAGAAACACCCGTTAACCTATTTAATTCCCATAGGTTCGAGCGGGTATTAAGGATAAAGGGAATTTACTTAGGACATTTAATACCAAGAGCATATCGGAACATTTATTCGGTATTATTAAGTCATCAGTATAGTAAAGAGGGCCATCAAAGTTAATATCATAAAGCATGCATGGCATGCAGGCCTTATTTCTTCAGGCTTAAGTCAACGAGCAATTAGAATTGCATGCATGCAAAAAGTAAAGTGCAAACCCTAAAAGTGACATGCAAACCCTAAAAGTTACATGCTAACCCTAAAATCTATATAAGAAGGTTAGTTGAACCAAAAGGTCATCTATGATCATTATTATCTTTGAGTTTGGTTTCGAGAGCAGCACCAACAGTAGCTGCAACAGCAAGTTGGGGTTGGAGACGGAAGTCTTCAGCTAGCAAGTGTTTTCGACAGTGAAATCTATCTTCCCTAATCACTTTCGGATAGATCACCCAGATCTATCATTTGTTATTCATCGTATTCATTCTTATTCAGAGATCTAGCATACAAAAGAAGATATTATTGCAGGTTCACGTTTTACTGCTGGAAATAGCTGGAAACATCCAGAACTATTCGCTGGGGCTCAAAGATTCATTATTTCTGCCACACGTCACCCTCATTCTTATCGGCAGGCTCACATCAATACACTGGGTGATTATCCGGTCCTCCTTTGCACATTCGGAGCAGCTATCAGCATAAGCGTGGAAGAGGGAGGGCGTAGCCTACTCTAAGCAAACCAATTTGATAGGGCATTAGACATGGTCAAAACTTATGCATGTGTCATCTTATCTCTTCAGGGAACCTATACTCTCACTCCTAGAAAGTCTCAAAAGCATCGGCCATATATTGAATCAAAAGTGTGGAGATTAGCACCAAAAGGGACATTTTCCTAGCATGGGCGTCGACTCCTGAAGATCAACACACTTTCACCTTTATCCTGGTTGCATGGCATGCATGTCTCTTGTATACTGAAGGACTATCACTGCTATAACTCTTGGTATGTGACCACACTCTTACTGAAATCTTATTTCCTATTTTTTCTCCAGATCAGCTATATTTTAGGGCTTTTTAGCATGACACTTATTTTGCATGCAAATTTTATTATATCTCAAACACACATAAACCGCAAACATATTATCAAACAAAGTAGAATATTAGTTGGGATATTACAATGGTATCAAAGCATGTTCCTTGCCAACTGTGGGCTTGAACATGAACAATAAATGAATCCAGAAGAAACTGCTTTTGTAACTTAAAAAAGACGGAAGGGTAGGTACGTAGAGGATCTGGAATTTGAAGATATTAAGTTGGAAGACACAGATTCTAACATGGACCCAACAGAGATACACTCTGATGGAGGAAAGGGAACAAGGAAGATGAAGACAGGTTGGCATTTCATAGCTTGGTTAGCGCCTTAAATGACTTAGCCAAAGGGCAGAAAGAGGTGTTACATGCTATAAACAGGTTGGCTCTTAAGTCAAAACAGGGTCAGGACAATCTACCGATTTCACCAGGAGATAGAGGATCCACCAGTGGTAGCGAGAAACATGTGTACACTAATATACAGAACACTCCTCACATATACAATAAACCTTCCAGACCTACCATGCCTCCCTTTCTGGAGAATCCCATCACAAGACCGATTATATCGGCAGAGCCGAAGGAGCCATTTAGGGCCTATCTAGAAGAGTACAGGGCACTTGGAGATGACTTTCACTCAGCCATGACTTTCTTAGATTTTTGCAATATGAAAAGCAGGAACATGCCAAAAGGGTTCAGCAGAGCATTCATCAAAAATTTGAGTTGCAACGCACACTGGGGAAACTAACTATCCCCAACTTTGAGGGGACATCCAGTTGTTCAGCCAAAATTTGGTTACAAAAGTTGGACACGTACTTCCAACTTAACCCCATGACAAAAACAGATGCAATCAAGTTGGCTACTTTACATTTAGACTGGGAAGCACATGAGTGGTGGTACCATGGACTGGTGACACTGGGTCACAACACTGTCACTTCCTACAGTGGCTTCACACAGAGGCTCATGGAGCGCTTTGACAAGAAGGACGTAGAGATTCATTTCAAGGATCTTGCTCATCAGCTCAAGCAGACAATCAGTGCAAAGACCTTCATATTCGAATTCCAGAGAGTTGCAGTTATGATATCTAATATGTCAAAGAGTCGGTTGATTATGCTATTTACGGAAGCACTGTCCGAGCCACTCCACAGATGGGTGAAGGATTACAAGCCAACTACTCTGCAAGATGTTATCAGTAGGACTCGGGACCTACAAGATTATGTGCCTAAAAACAAGCCTCCACAAAAACCTACCAATCTTTCAAAAAACAAGGAAAAGACAATCCCACGGAAGGAATGGTTGAACGAGGACACATGACGAGATTTGAGAAGAAAGAACTTATGTTTCAATTGCAAAGATTCAAGAACCTTGGGTACCTAGCCACAAATGTATGGGTAAAGGGAAGGTACATCTCATCAAAGTACTTTCAGATAGCAGTGAGGAAGATGAATTGGAACAAAAACATGATGGAGAACTACATAGTACAAAGTTGGAACAATTGCCACAGAGGAGTTGGAACAATTGCCATAGAGAGCAACTATTGCTATCCTCACAGGAGTCCCCACCTTCCATACTATCAGGATCAGGGGAAGTATCCAAGGACAACGTGCCATTGCTTTGATTGATGGTGGGGCCACCCACAATTTTATATGCCTCTTGGGTAGAGAGGAAAAGATCTCCCACCGAGGACTTTGAGGGCTTTACCGTTGTCATGGCTGGCAATCACAAGATGAAATGCACACAGAGGATACCTCAGTTACAGGTACAACTTGGGAATTATACATTGGTCGATGACTTTTATGTGGTAGATGTGCCAAACACGAGCATTGTTTTGGGAGTACAATGGTTGTACACAATTGGGAAATACTCAACGAATTACCAAACATTAGAGATGGAGTTCCTTGCACCAGATCGAAAAAGGGTAGTCCTAAGGGGAAAGCCCAATGAAACTTCAGGGTCAGCTACAGCAAAGGGAGTGACCACCATATTCAGGCATGACGACAAGACTCGCACAAAAATATGGCCAAATCCAACACATAAGACTTCAAGGAAGGACCAGTGGTATGAAAAGGGCTTTCTGGGTAGACCTCCAGACAAAAGTATGATGCGCACTAGGGGATTCGAACGAGGAGCCAAATATAGGATGTTCAATCCTCAAAGGTACCCAAGAAGATACAAAGAGGGAATACAGAACATCAGAGGGAAGAAACATCAATTTGAAGAAAAAGAAGAACCACCCAGCAGTAGAATAAACAGGTTGATACAAATGGACAAGAAGAGACAGGGACAGATGATCCGATACATTAGTCGAAGATTGCTTAAGGACAAGCAATTTGGAGCGGGGAGGACTGTAATGTCCTCTTCTACATAAGCATCAGAAACACCGGTTAACCTATTTAATTCCCATAGGTTCAAGCGGGTATTAAGGAAAAAAGGAATTGACTGAGGACATTTTATACCAGGAGCAGATCAGAACATTTATTCAGTATTATTAAGTCATCAGTATAGTAAAGAGGGCCATCAAAGTTAATATCATAAAGCATGTAGAGCATGCAGGCCTTATTTCTTCAGGCTTAAGTCAACAAGCAATTAGAATTGCATGCATGCAAAAAGTGAAGTGCAAACCCTAAAAGTGACATGCAAACCCTAAAAGTTACATGTTAACCCAAAAAGTTACATGTTAACCCTAAAAGCAATATAAGAAGGTTAGTTGAACCAAAAGGACATATATGATCATTATTATCTTCGAGTTTGGTTTCGAGAGCAGTAGCAACAATAGCCGCAGCAGCAAGTTGGGGTTGGAGACGAAAGTCTTCAGCTAGCAAGTGTTTTTGACAGTGAAATCTATCTTCCCTAATCACTTTCGAATAGATCACCCAGATCTATCATCAGTTATTCATCGTATTCATTCTTATTCAAAGATCTAGCATACAAAGGAAGATATTATTGTAGGTTCACGTTTTACTGCTGGAAATAGCTGGAAATATCCAGCACCATTCGCTAAGTCTTAGAGATTCATTATTTATGCCGCATGTCACCCTCATTCTTATTAGCAGGCTCACATCAATATACTGGGTGATTATCCGGTCTCCTTTGCACATCCGAAGCAGCTATCAGCATAAGCGTGGAAGAGGGAGGGTGTAGCTTACTCAGAGCAAACCAATTTGCTAGGGTATCAGACAGGTTCATAACTTATGCATGTGTAGTCATCCTATCTCTCTAGGGAACCTATACTCACTCCTAGAAAGTCTTAGCAGCATCAACCATATATTGGATCAAAAACGTGAAGATTAGCGCCAAAAGGGACGTTTTCCTAGCATGGGCGTCAACTCCTGAAGATCAACACGCTTTCACCTTTATCCTGGTTGCATACCATGCATGTCTCCTGTATACTGAAGGACTATCACCGCTATAATTCTTGGTATGTGACCACACTCTTACTGAAATCTTATTTCCTATTTTTCTCCATATCAGCTATATTTTAGGGCTTTTTGGCACGACACTTATTTTGCATGCAAATTTTATTATATCTCAAACACACCTGAAACACATAAACCGCAAACATACTATCAAACAAAGTAGAATATCAGTTGGGATATTACAACCTCTAAGCCTTTCGACCAAGTTCTAGATCTATTTGTGGTCATCCTAAAGCCACCTTTTTGGTTCATGGTAATCCAAAAACCATCCATTTAGTAAAAGATTCTCAACTTTTGCTAGACAGTGACTAGTGGTCAACCAAAACCACCCATTTAGTAGAAGAATTTCAGCTTCTGCTAGACATCAATTTGTGGTTATCCTAAAACTACCTTTTTGGTTTACGATCAACCAAAATCCATCCATTTAGTAGAAGATTTTCATCTTCTACTAATCTTTAGAATGTTACATAGAACCTTTGATCCTTGGAGCCAAGTTCCATAGTTTGTGGTAATCCTAAAACCACCATTTAGTAGAAGACATCAGCTTCAGCTAGCCTTTTGTGGACTTACAATTAAAAGGGGAATAGTTAGATTAACCCTAATCTAAGTCCTAAGCATACCTTAACATGCATCTAATTATGGTGTAGTTAACAGGTAGTTACTAAATTTTGAACTTTTTATACGCCTGAATGGCACCTCTCCGTCCGAGTGCTGACTTCCCTCAAGTTGGCACACAAAAGGACACTTATGGATTGAGATTGCCCATATTCATTATACCTTGGCTTATGATGAAGTACATTCCCTATACACCCAGCTGGTTACTTTGCCATTTTACCTATTTTGAGTTGTATTCGCGACTCTCTATATTGACAACTCGCGCATCATTCGCGAGTCTCCTATACAGCAAGTCGCGAATCCTTGTATTCGCGGGTTGCTCTTATGCATAGTCGCGAATCATTCGCGGGTTGCTCTACTACAGACCCGCGAATGTGTCTCTCAACCTTAAAACATAAAACCACGCGCTAATGGGAGATTAGTTATGCCATTTAACTTAATCCTCTTAACTACTATAACCTCCCTAACCTTCGAGATCTGCCTTATTTCACCCATATAAATACAAGCCTTGGGGAGGGTGTTGGTAGTAACACTTGGAGAGCAAAGTTATGCTAGTGGATTGGCTCAGAAATCTTTGGAGTAGAGAACTCAGAATCCTTTGGTGACAGAGGAGTCCTTGTCTCAGGCATTGGGTTGTAACCTAAACTCTTTCTATTACTGTTAATAAAGAGATTACTTCTTCCATATGTGTTTCATATCTTGTAGTTTGATAAATGTTTACATTTCAGTATTATATGTGATTTATCTAACCTGCTAATACATATATGAATCATCTTGCATCTGGAAGAGTGTTCTTTGACAGGTGAAAGAGGAACTATCCTGGAGACTTTTGGAGTAGAGCAGAGAGGGAGAAGTTAAGCAAGGATCGACCTTCGTTTAACCAAGTAAGTCCTTCTAACTTCCTATTTCCTATTCTGCACTTTAGAAGTCAAATTGTTTGCAAGTGAATGAGTATGTTGATAACCCCCAGACCTAGGTTATTAGGTGTATTATCCTGTACAACAGAACTGGCGACTCCGCTAGGGATGCCTAGTTTGCTGTAGGTCCTTTTCTGCCTTCCTGACCAGTGTTTGCTTGATAGTTGTTTGTGAATTTTATCCTGTTTCTTGCTTACTTCAGTGCTTGAAGGTCTTTGGGTTTTTTCTCTATCTTTGAGAAATTTTTTATACCCATTCGCAGGTTGTTCCACTGAACAGTCGCGAATTAAAAGTTGCATTCACGGGTTGTTCTACTGAACAGTCGCGAATCATTCGCGAGTTGTCCTTATAGACAGTCGCGTATACATCTGGAAACTGTGATTTTTAAGTAAAAGTTTGCTTGTTCTTTTACTTGTTATATTTCCTTTTTTCCTGTGAAGACTTTCTTTAAGGGTGTTGTAGTGTTGTTTGAATGTCTTAGGTGATCACATCTTAGTGCTTTTTGAAAGCCCTTGAGTTCTTTTTTACTTGTTTTATTTACTGTTTGCATCTTGAAGTGTTCTGGCTTGTTTGGGTGGTTGGTTAAGTGTCTTAGTCCGGATCAGTGATCAGGGTCTTGGGCTCTGTCTTTTCCAGTCTGCTTACTGTCAGTTGCTGGTCTGCACTTAACTTTTAAGTCTGCAGTGATTTTGTCATTGTTTGCACCCAAGCTAGGGATCCTAGCCTACTTCTTTTGTTGGTTTTTTGGTCCTGTCTGCCTGTCTACTTCAGTTTGTAGCTTTCATACAGTTTATAAATTTCAAGTTTACTCAAGCATACTGCATTATAGATGCACAGTAGTTTTTCGAGCATTTTTTAAAGTGAAAAACAAAACATAGTTAATCTTTTGCATTGTAATTTTTGCATAAGTAGTGTTTGATTTCAGTTTAAAGAATATTATCTCAGAAAAATACAAAAATATAGGCTTAGTTTCTCTTATTAGTGCTTTTAATTCATCAATACATATTTGAAAAAATGAAAAGAAGTTTATTTTATAGTGCTAGTTTGCTTTGAATGCACCTTTCATTTCATTTATTTTCTGCTGAGTCAAAACACCATACAGTCCATCACATCCATTTCCTCTTGAGTAAGAAACAGCCCTCTAAAATAAACGCTTAATTTAAAATTTATTAGCAAGTTTTTATTTCTAGGGCCTTTTCACCTACTAGCTTAGGCTAGACTTGTGGGCTAGGGAGTGTAAACTCCCCACAAGTTATAAACTCAGACGTAGTGGACCATTCTTTAGGTAAATCCTTGATTCTATCATTGTATCTGGGAAGCTCCTCTCAAACGGGAGTTAAGCACTAGGCCGCATGGAGACTTGGACAGAGGAGATAGCCCTCTGAATCCTTGTCAAAACGTAACCCAGGACTTTTGTGCATCTGGGGATTCTGTCCTAGACAGAGTTTCGGGCTCAGCTACCCTGCCCATGCGTACAAGTTCAGCTGACGATTGTCCCCCAAGACAGTAGGTATTGTCAAGGTAGCCTTAGTCTCTTGTTTTTTAGGGCTCATACCCAGGTAAACCAGAAGGTTATTTCTGGTTCACCTTGAACGGACTTGGAAGGTAACCCTTGTGGAAAGTGTAGGAGGGCGGTTGGGTGATTCCTCCGCTTGTGCCTAAGAACCCCTCAAGGACGCCAAGTAACTGTTCATCAGCTTTCTTCGGGAAAGCATATCTTTATAGCCTGGTTTGATTGCTTGAGACTCTAGGATCTTTTTAGTGTATGCTCTGTGGTTTGCTTGTGTTTTAGTCGGCCTTAGGGTGTGATTAGTTAAAGTCTTAATTCTGGAGGACCAACTGCTTAGAAGGTCAAGAAGGTTGAGAAACCTTCCTCCTCTCACCACATTGGAGCCTCCACCTTTACCTCAAAGGCGGAGATTAAGCACAGGCGGTTCTTTTGAACCAGTAGGAGTAAGTGAGGTTCTTGGTGAACCGGAGTTAATAGCTAACCGCTTTGACTTAGACACAGTTGAGGTAGAAGAATTGCAAGCTAACGAGTTTGCAAGTAATTATAATACCCCCTTGACTGATTTGAACGATCCAGTGATCGTGCAGGTTAGACCTTTTAGTTCACCAGTGTTAGGTGTCCCTCTAGGTAGAGTCATGTCTTCCATGGGAGAAAGTTCATTTGTCTTCACCTCAACCCTTCCGGTTGAAGGGGTACTACCTCCCCCAGTTAGTGCCCCTAGATCTAGTTTACCTTCCACACCCTTAACTCCAGCAAGCCGGGTGGTCCAACCACCGGTTTACTCGAACATTGGAGGTACTTCTAGTGATATGGTTACTGGGATCCCCAGTATACCTACAATTCCTTATTCCTTCCCTTACACTACCCAGAGTGGTCCGGTGGGATCCTCGGCCTTTGTCCAAGGATTCCCTTGGAATGGGGGGCACATTCCCCCATCCAGTCCATACGTAGGTCCACCTCCTTCATATGTAGGAGTGCAGTTTGGAAGCAACACCTCTTATGGGCAAAACTTCCAAACCCCTATTTCGGTCCCATACACGAGCTCTCCCTTCTCTTTGTTTAGTGGAGGGATACCCGCTCCAGTCTTTCAGACCCCTACTTCTATGGGGATAGCCCGAAACACTTACACTGCACCTCCCACCCATAATCCGGTGGCCTACGGATGGAATCCGTTCCAAAGCAACCTTCCCACTTCACAACCGGTGTCTGGGGGCAACCCCTCTTTTACCTTTGGGCATTCGGGGGCAGGACCCTCGAATCCCCAAGTTGGCACATCTAGTACACCGGCTAGGCCTAAACTTCCTTTTCTGGCAACTTTAAACTTGCCAGACTTTTCAAAGTTGATGAATGACCCGGTGAGGCATGACCCCTTGTGGCCACCTGTTCCCACCAAATTGCCCTCGGATATCCCTAAATTCGAAGGTAAAGTTGGTGAAGATCCTGGGGCACATGCCACCACCTTCCATTTATGGTGTTCTTCCAACTCATTGAATGAAGATTCAGTGAGATTGAGGCTGTTCCAGAGGACCTTGACGGGCATTGCAGCAAAATGGTATATCGAATTGCCTTCTGCTTCCTTTAGTAGCTTCCGGGACTTGGCTACTGCTTTCCTTAGCCACTTTCAACTTCCAGTCAGATACGATTTCGG
>LPNX011020673.1:63884-118099 GCA_001517045.1 Pseudotsuga menziesii | reverse complement strand
TTGTCTGTCAAACAGTCTACGGCGGAGGCAGCAAAGGCTGCCCCCTCTCCCCAAAATGCAAATGTTTTTGCTCAAACTTCTCAAAAGGGCAATCAGCAGTCCAGCGGTAAGAAGAAGGGTAGAAAAGGAGAGAGAAACCAAAACCAAAACAAGCCTAAGCCCGCAAACAATGCTGATGGGGGCAAAAAAGATAACAAGAAAGTCAAGTTCCCTTGTAAGTTGTGCCAAGGAGACCACTTGACCCACCTTTGTCCCCTCATGGAACAAGCTCAGAAGCTGTTAAAAACTCAACCAACGGCTGTCCTGAAGGATCCTTTTCCCCAAGGACAAAATTCCGCGTCAGCTTCTACTGTAGCAGGGGGCAGTCAAACTGCTCCTGACCCTAATTATATCAACATGGTCAGATCCTCAACTTTGTTGCAAACCAGGAACAAGAACTATGAGAAAGAGATTCCTGAGACGGGTAAAGCTGTAGGTGAACCTTCCAACCCACTCACTATAGAGAAACCTGCGGAAATAATGCCAAAGTTACCCAAGGGTATCTTTAAGAAGACTTTGCATAATCCCAATAGGGCTGCTTCCAACTACTCAGTGGTTGAAGACCTAGCTCAAACCCCATGTGCAATGTCAGCTTTGGAGGTGCTACAGAGTTGTCCCGCCCAGCGGGATGCCCTCTTGGCAGCTTTAGGTAGCATGGACTCTTCGAGTCTCACGGCGAAGTTTCATTTGTCTGATGTCAAAATTCGCCTCCCTTACCATGTAGCCCTATCAATCGATGTTGTTCATGGTGGTAAGACCATTGGACGAGCTGTTGTTGATGAGGGAGCTTCTACATGTGTCATGTCCCTGGCTTGTTGGAAAGCTCTAGGATAACCAGAGCTGGTCCCATCAACCACTTTACTTACTGCTTTCGATGGAAGGTCTTTCCGTCCACATGGTATCTTGCCAGATTTCGAGATTAAGTTGGCAGGTAAAGCAGTGTCTGTTGAAGTTGAAGTGATTGATGCTCCCTTGGACTACAATTTGCTTCTGGGTAGGAATTGGACTTATGCAATGACTGCTGTTGCATCGGCTGTTTTTCGTGTCGTGGTATTCCCACATGAGGGCAAGTTCGTTACTGTTGACCAACTTGATTTTACTCGAAAGGGCCGTTTAGAGTCTAAGGAATCCAATGTACCATTGGTTGATCGGAGCAAGCCTGCTGCTTTGAGCTTGGGGGCTGGACTGTATACATCATTGATGGGCACGTTTGATATCCCAGCCCCAGTTAACTATATCGGTTCCACTAGTGTGGGGAATTCCATCGCTTCGGTGGTGGATAGGACTGATCCTTGGGTTCTCCCAACCCCCCAAGAACCGGAAGTGCCCTTGTCAGCAGTAGAAGTGGCATATCAAGTTGTTACCCAAGCCACTGTTGATTCTATGCCAGATCCTCTAACAGTCTCGGATGATCTGGATGAAGTCTATTTGCCCGCATGGGCGGAAAACTCTTTACATTCCATAGATTGCTTAGAAACTGTTTTACCTTCCATGAAGCCATTCTGGAAGCTATGTGTAGCCGTGATAAGATATGTGAGAATCTTCATCACCAGTCTTATTTCCTTCCAGAGCTAAGCAAGATTGAAAACCAAGAGTTTCATGTGAGACTGCCTGGAGATGTTGATATACCTGTTAACCCTTTGCCTAGGGAAGGAGTGTTTGTCGAGGGGAATATGGCAAACATTTCCGCTACTATACCTATCAACATTTCCGTCAACCCAGATGTCGTGGAAAATATCTATATAGGAGCAAACTGCTCTCCAGAGAAGATTGCTATCTATACTGCCCTTTTCAAGGAATTTCGCGATGTCTTTGCCTGGTCATATGAGGAGATGCCAGGCATTGATCCATCTATTGTCCAATATGAAATCCATACCTACCCTGATGCCAAGCCGGTTCGGCAGAAATTACGCCCCATGAACCCGCGTAAAGCGGTGGCTATGAAGGCAGAGGTTGAAAAGATGTTGCTTTGACTGAGTGGGTGTCCAACCCAGTTCCTGTTGATAAAAAGCAAGGGACTATTCGCGTTTGTACTGACTTTCGAGACCTTAACAAAGCCTGTCCCAAGGACAATTACCCCACACCATTCATTGATCAGATCATAGATGCTTGTGCGGGGAGTGAAGTCTTTTCGTTTATGGATGGTTTTTCCGGCTACAATCAAATCCAAATCAAACCGGAAGACCAGCATAAAACTGCTTTTATTTGCCCTTGGGGTACATTCGCTTATAGGAAAATGCCCTTTGGATTGAAAAATGCGGGGGCCACCTTTCAACGAGCCATGAACTTTGCTTTTCATGATATAAAAGCCATTGTCGAGCCTTACCTTGATGATCTGCCCACACATTCTCGCAAGAGGATCCAACATCCAGATCATTTACGGTTGATTTTTAAGAGATGCAGATACTATAAAATTCGCTTGAATCCCCACAAGTGTGTATTCTGCGTCGAGTCAGGGAGACTACTAGGATTCATTGTTTCCAGTAGAGGCATCCAGGTGGATCCACTAAAAGTTGAGGCCATTGTCAATATGCCTCCTCCTCGCTCTCTCAGGCAACTTTAGAGTCTACAAGGAAAGTCTAACTTCCTTCGACGTTTTATCGTTAATTATGCCAAGATCACGAAAGGTTTCATGCGCCTGCTCAAACAGGACACCCCTTTTGTATGGGATGAAACCACACAACTTGCGTTCGAGGCATTGAAAAAAACCTTGTTGTCGGCTCCTTTATTGCGCCCACCAGATTATTCTAGGGATTTTATATTATATCTGGCCGCGTCGAAGTCTACCATTGGGGTTGTGCTTGTTCAGGAGGACGACAAGCTCGTTGAGCATGTCGTTTATTATCTTAGCTGTGCTTTGGTTGGGCCTGAGCTCAAGTACTCCCACGTCGAGAAGTTAGCCTTAGCGGCTGTTTATGCTGTACAGAGGTTGCGGCACTATATCTTACTAAGGACCACTACTGTAGTGGCGGATGTAAACCCTTTCCAATATGTTTTATCCCGACGGATTGTTGGGGGAAAATTCAATAAGTGGATAGTCATTCTCCAAGAGTTTGACTTGGTTTTCCAATCCGCTAAATCCAAAAAGTCCTTAGTGTTTGTTGAGCTTATAGCAGAGTTTCCTACGGAAGAAGATGTAGTGATTGAGGATGACTCATTCCCAGATGAGCACATCTTCCTTATATCCACCTCTGATCCTTAGTACGGAGATATTCTTATATATCTCCAAACTTTGAAGTATCCTGCCGCTTACTCTAGGGAAGACCGACATAAGTTAAGACTTCATGCTAAAAACTACCTCATAATAGGCGATACTTTATATCGAAGAGGGGTAGATTCTGTCTTGCGTCGCTGCCTTACTCATGAGGAAGCGGAAGTTGTCCTAAATGATTCTCACAGTGGAGCATGTGGGGGTCATTTATCTGGGTTAGCAATGGCCCAGAAAATCTTGCGTGCCGGTTATTTCTGGCCCACGATCTTTCGAGATTGTGTGGAAGCCGTGAAGCGCTGTCATCCGTGTCAGCTTTACACCAAAAAAATGCGGTCACATCCTACTCCCTTGTTTCCCGTTGTCTCGGTAAGCCCCTTCATGAAGTGGGGGATAGATTATATGACATGCAACCCAGCCTCGGCTGGGGGGCACAAATACATCATTGTCGCTGTGGACTATTTTACAAAATGGGCAGAGGCAATGCCTACTTTTAAAGCCGATGGGGAAACAGCAGCTTTCTTCGTTTTCAATCAGATTATTGCAAGGTTCGGTATTCCCAAGGTGATTGTCACTGACCATGGCAGTCATTTCCAAAATCACATGATGTCAGAACTGACCACCATGCTCGGATTTCGACAAGAACATTCTTCTCCATGCTATCCGCAAGCAAATGGTCAGGTTGAGGCTGTAAACAAGACTTTAAAAACTATTCTTAAACGTACTATTGATGCAGCCCGCTCAAATTGGCACATCATGTTATACCCTACTCTTTGGGCTTATCGAACCAATGTCAAGACTGCTACGGGTTTTTCCCCCTTCCAACTCGTTCACGGGGTGGAAGCTATTACACCGATTGAATGCGAAATCCCATCTTTGCAGATAGCTATTCATGTGTTACCTGACACGACTGAGCTTGAAAAACACTTGGTCCACTTAGAGCACCTTGATGAACAGCGTAGAGATGCGCTGACTGCTAACCAGGCTCACAAAAATAGGGTTAAAACTCAATATGATAAATCGGTCAAGCCTAGGATTTTCTCTGAAGGGGAACTTGTCTTGCTCTGGGACCAAGATAAAGAACCTCTGGGGGCAGGAAAGTTCAAAGCCATGTGGTTAGGACCCTATGTCGTGTCTAAAGTATTGAGTAAAGGCGCATATGAATTAGTAGATTATGATGGGAATAAGCTGCCTAAGCCTAGAAATGGGCTCTACTTGAAGAAGTACTACGCTTAGGCTTAGCACTTTTTCTTGTATATTAGTGTATGTATTTTTATGTACATTAGGTTGTTAGTTTAGTTTTTTATATTATCTGCTAGTTGTTGCAGATGTCTTCCGAAATGTATGTAGGTTTCGCTGATGGCGTTAGCCGTCACACTTGTAACCTGGCTTCGGCAGCATGGGTTATTTTTTCTCCCACAGGACAGCTTGTTGCCGCGGGTGGCGCTTGCCTAGGTCCTGCCTCTAATAATGTTGCTGGATATAGGGCCGTTATTGAGCTCTTATGGGATGCTCAGTCACGTGGCATTACCCAGCTGGAAGTCCGTTTGGATTCTCAGTTGGTTGTTTCCCAGCTCAATCGAGCTTATCAGGTACGAAATCCTATATTGTTACGTCAGTTCATGCAAATTCGGTTATTGGAAAGACATTTTGAAGTTATTACTTTTAATCACATTCCAAGAAATCAAAATTCATTGTCTGACGCATATGCTAATTACATTTTAGATTGGCATCTCACACACACTTCATAAATATACAGCACATACATAAAAAACACTTGTAAATAAGCTGACAACCACACAAATATATATATATATATGTAAATATCTGTTCATACATAGGATAGATCGAGTCTGATCCGTAGATCCAAAATATACAAAATATACAAAAAATGGATCATCATCCATCAAAATGCCCTAAGACTATGACTACCCACCATGGCCACTGGGACCTCCTCGGTCTCCGTGATCTCTGTGCCCCCTGGCTTCCTCAGCCTCCTCGGCTTCAGCAGCCTCCACCGCATCCCTGTATACAACTACTGCTCTCGCTACCCGTCTGAAAAGACGTAGCTAGGCCGGTGGAACCCCAACTACGAACTCTTGCATAGCTACAGGGAGATGCTCTATCCGTATCGTGGGTACTCACTCAGTCAGTCTGCCTAGCTTTGTCTCGAGTAACCTGATCAATCCAGGGTCTCCCCCTACAACAGGACGTACGAAGGTACGTGGGTGCCCTACAGGGCGGACTGGTCCAATATCTGCATTTTGACACATGAGTAGGATTAGACTTGTGCATATGTATATATCCTATCATTAGAAAATTCATAAAAATTTGATAATGATAAAAAATTAAAAATTTACTTACCCATCTCTCCCCATGCTCCTCCTGGAGGGAGGACTAGGTCACGGTCACCTCAGAAATCCATTCCAGCGTATGGAAACTGCTCCAACGCCGGCACCTGCCGTTCCCACCATGTATAAAAATCATCATCGTACATGCTATGTACCACATCTCCTCCTCCTTGGCGGAGGAAGATATCTCACCACCTGCTCAGCCTCGGCTGACGTGGATGTGAGACCTGTAATGGTACCGCAGGGCTCATAGCTGGCACCCTCTCAAAGAAGAACGCAACCAATATACTCGCATAACCGAAGTTCTTGCGTCTTCCCCTCCTACAGTCGGATAATTGCCTTTTCATAATGGGGGCAATTCCCGAGCACCAGTCATAGAGTGTGCCTCTGAAGCAATCAACCGCCACCCTCATCTGAGTCCTAGTGGCCAAATGCAACCCTGCTGAACCTGAAAGTCTGACAATAGTACTGGCTAATACCTGCAGTGTCACGTCCTGAATATCTGCAATGAGAACGCTGCTGCCCTTCTTTTGAGTACCCAGCCTGCAAAATACATCGACATAGTTCTGGACGCTCAAGGGGTCACCACCCCTGCCAGTGCCCTCCAGGTTCACCGGTGCTCCCCGATGTGACAACCCGGTTATGAAATAGATGTCCTCTATGGTAAGCTCCAAAGTCTCCCCTTGGATATTGAACATCCCTAGGTCATGGTCCCAATAGTTGACCAAAAACTCTAATATACGGACATTGGCCCGCATAGGTGATGTGCAAAAGAACTTGAGTAGCCCACTATTCCGCAATGCTTGGATGGTAGGCAGACTTTGGAGAGCCGCTTGGTCCATCATCTCATGTTCCCTCTCCCTCCACTCCAGCACCATAGTTATCCTGACAAATAAACATAAGTTGATTCAGTAATCCATCATTAAAATTTAAAAATTTTGTCTATTTTTAAAGCATTTGCCTATCGCACAGCATTCACGACTGTCCATTGGGACAACTCGCGAGTCATTTGCGACTTTCCTATTGAGCAACTCGCGAATAGAACGCGTATTCATGGCTTTCCTGCTTAGCAACCCGCGAATGCATTTTGCCACATTTTTAGATGATGAAATATACTGAATTAACCCTTAATTTTAAAATTTGTTTGGATCAAATTAAAGAGCTTAGGGTGTAGATTTACCTGAAGCTGACGGATCTGAATTCCGACGGTCCAATTGTCCACGGCAAGCGATCAAAGATAGAGGGTAAACTTTCCTTTTTGGTTCAAAAAGTGCAAATGGTGAGAAATTTTTTAATTTTCAAACTATTTATAGAAATAATATTTCGTAAAGTGGGTCTTTGTCTATAGTTTGAAATGTCAATTGACTAATATCATCCCTTTTGTGCCTTGGAACAGGTTTACCTCCTTTTACAAAATGTTGATGTTTCTATAGGGTGGTTTTTTGCTCTTTCCAACACATGTTGGCACCTTGTCACTCCACATTAACCTTAGTATGCAACATTTTGCCACGGACTATGGTTTTCTAAGCCATTAGTCCCTTGTCTCTACCATTTTTCTTCCGTGGCTAGGATCCCTTTTTTTCATGAGTATCATTCTTATATGCCATTGCCATCCTCTGGTACTCATTCCGTCACTGTTTCAGGCCCAGGGGTTTCCTCATAGCTATTTTTCACGCCAAATACAGCTTCTCATGAATCTCTCTTTACAAGCTATTCCTTTATAGGACTCCCCGACCTTATGGAGTTTCTTTAGGCCCAAGTCTGACTCCTTCAAAACAGACTTGACTGCCGAGTTATCTCGTCCGTTCAAGCTCGTTAAGAATATGTGAACGGGCATCCGCATCAGTGGTAGGTTATCTCTTTCTCGGACCATGCGGAATAGTACGAGAAAGGATCACTCTCTTTTCTTCGGAATTGAGAAGAGTATTCTCAGGTA
Source organism: Pseudotsuga menziesii (assembly GCA_001517045.1). Lineage (NCBI taxonomy): Eukaryota > Viridiplantae > Streptophyta > Pinopsida > Pinales > Pinaceae > Pseudotsuga > Pseudotsuga menziesii. The sequence continues at coordinate 110,565 of LPNX011020673.1, read as the reverse complement.
TAGGTTTATCACTTTTCCGGACCTGAGGGACTAAATTTACGGAAAAGGAACACTCGGTTTGAGCTTAGTTTTCTCTTTTTCGTGCTCTGGACCCAAACATGAAAAAGATTTCGAGTGTACGTTGTGTCTTTGTCATGCTCGTTAAACACTCAAGAACAAAGCAACGAGTTTATTGTTGTAAGCCCCATTTCTCGTAATCAAATGGATCTTTCCGAGTGATCTTGCTTTCCTTCACACTCGTAAAACTCAAGCTATTTTATGCTGTTATGGAAGGAGCGTTGGATAGGTGGTAATTTAACCTTTTTCGGACCTTCCCAACTAAGTACGAAAAAGGTTCACCTTTTCTTCTTCGGAAGTTAAGAGAGTTCTTTTGTGGTTTGTTTTATACTTTTTCAGCCTCAAGAGACTAAATTGGACGAAAAAGGACCCCCCCTGGAGTCTTCTTTGGCGTTTTTAGACTCTCTAAATGTGAAAACACCGAATGAGCATGTACTAGTTCGGGCTCATTAAATCCACGAATCAGTGATCCTATCAAACATTATTTTTCCATCTCTTCAAGCTTGTTTAAAAATGAAGAGGGAACCGAGTTGACTTTCCTGGACTCGTTAAAACTTAACAGGGAAGGTAAGGAAGGAGTTTTCTCTTGTTTTCAGTAATGGCAGCATGTCATCCTTGAACATAGCACTCCTTTGCTTTCCGATATCCATGTTTCAGTGTACACCTGTGTTCAGCTATCACTTCGAGTTTCTGCTCCTCCTCTTGTCCTTTATACCTGGGGAAATTGCTCATGTCTCCTACATGACAGATAAGTCTAGTTGTCCTATCTATCTGTTATACGCTGCCTTGGGTCATCTCTGTGCTGTGCTCACTGTTCAAGGATTCTTCCCACTGTCTGATCTATAGCCTGATTCTATCATTGTTATATTTGCTATCTGTTTCCTTGTGTCTACCTTCTTTTGCCCAGTTCCTAGTCACTCTTGTGATCCGTTGGAGGATCTATTGCCTTCCCTATCACAGTATGGTTCCGTTTCAGCACTTCCTGATGACGAAGACCTAGAGTTTTGACGATAGTACCTCTGGATTCACTTTCATCATTGGTGAACTCCTTTGCTTCAGTTGTCAATTATCATCTATTGGTTGACAAACTGTTGAATCCTTTCCATGTTTGACTTCAGCTTACCCTTATTCGCATGACTTGGATTGTACTGGTTCTTTGGGATATTTTATGAAGACCTTAGTTCCTCACACATGAACTAAGTTGCGCAAGACTATGTTCCATTTCTATATCCAGCTTCCAGATCTTTGAAGACTCATCATTATTGTATTGTGGCTTCGATCCACCTTTGTAAATACGTGGTTTTTACCCGTATCATATGATGTACTCAAATATTGTAAAGGAGCTAGTGTTCCAGTAAATTGAACATAGCATCCTCAGATATAACTTTGTATATGACATTACTATGTATTTGTTTCAGGTACTCCTTCTGCTCCACTGGATTTCTGAGTTTCTCCAGAGTTAAAGATTATAATGTATTTCGGCCATCGTTCCCCTCTGACCTCACACATTAGGGGGCATCTGTTATATGCCTGAATGGCACCTCTCCGTCCGAGTGCTGACTTCCCTCAGGTTGGCACACAAAAGGACACTTATGGATTGAGGTTGCCCATATTCACTATACCTTGGCTTATGATGAAGTACATTCCCTATACACCCAGCTGGTTACTTTGCCATTTTACCTATTTTGAGTTGTATTCGCGACTCTCTATATTGACAACTCGCACATCATTCGCGAGTCTCCTATACAGCAAGTCGCGAATCCTTGTATTCACGGGTTGCTCTTATGCATAGTCGCGAATCATTCGCGGGTTGCTCTACTACAGACCCGCGAATGTGTCTCTCAACCTTAAAACATAAAACCACGCGCTAATGGGAGATTAGTTATGCCATTTAACTTAATCCTCTTAACTGCTATCACCTACCTAACCTTCGAGAACTGCCTTATTTCACCCATATAAATACAGGCCTTGGGGAGGGTGTTGGTAGTAACACTTGGAGAGCAAAGTTATGCTGGTGGATTGGCTACAGAAATCTTTGGAGCAGAGAACTCAGAATCCTTTGGTGACAGAGGAGTCCTTGTCTCAGGCATTGGGTTGTAACCTAAACTCTTTCTATTACTGTTAATAAAGAGATTACTTCTTCCATATGTGTTTCATATCTTGTAGTTTGATAAATGTTTACATTTCAGTATTATATGTGATTTATCTAACCTGCTAATACATATATGAATCATCTTGCATCTGGAAGAGTGTTCTTTGACAGGTGAAAGAGGAACTATCCTAGAGACTTTTGGAGTAGAGCAGAGAGGGAGAAGTTAAGCAAGGATCGACCTTCATTTAACCAAGTAAGTCCTTCTAACTTCCTATTTCCTATTCTGCACTTTAGAAGTCAAATTGTCTGCAAGTGAATGAGTATGTTGATAACCCCCAGACCTAGGTTATTAGGTGTATTATCCTGTACAACAGAACTATATATGCAATCTTTATTCATATTTATCATTTGTTCAAGGTGATCCTTTTCTGCCATGTTGTCGCCTTATTGATCTTCCTGATTACTATATTGGTATTCTAACAGAAATTTGATTTATCTTGTTACTTAACCAGCAACCAAGATTTATTGCTCATAAACCTTCTCAATCATTTGGTATTTATTGCAATGTTGCATCTCTTGTTGACTCCAACTCATAAACCTTCTCAATCATTTGGTATTTATTGCATTGTTGCATCTCTTGTTGACTCCAATAAGGCATTGGACTATTAATACAATGGAAGGTCTTGTAGAGATAGGGTTGTTCTCCTTGGACATCTCCTTATAGGATTATAGCTCTCATATAATTTTGTAAGATTTCGAGAACCCTATTGCATAGACATATGATCAAAACACTAGTGGTATCATCAATGAAGATGAATAGTTAACTCTTAAGAGGCTGGAGGACTCAAGGAAGACATTATTAAACTGGGAATGTTCCCAATGAAGACTAAAATGTTGGGCCACTTAGGTTGCTAATGGAGATGAGAATATCAAATTTTGTCATGGGTTTGCCAATATGAAGAAAAGTATGAATTTACAATTTGGGATGTAAAAATGTTGAGGGTGTCAAAGTTAAAAGCTTTCAAGAAATTTCTGAGGTAGGAGCTACACATTTTAAATCTTTACTTAAGAAGCCAAAAGTGGCAAGGATAGTGAAGATTGTAAAACTTTTCTGTTTCTTCCCAAAGTTTGTAGAGGGCAAACAAAATAAACATATGATGGATCCAATGACAAAGAAGGAGTTGAAGGAAGTAGTGTATTCATTTCAAAGAGAATAAAGTCTTGGTCCCAACAATTGGGCCATAGAAATTTACATGGGGTTTTATGAATGTATTGACAATGACTTGCTGGGAGTTGCAGAGGAGTCTAGGACCTCTAGAAAAGTTCTAGGAGCTTTCAATTCCACTTTTCAGTCACTTATATCAATTCCAATCGCAAAATATCAGTTCCAATCTCAACATTTACTTTTGGTTTCAAGCACATTTGAGCTATGTGATGTCCTCTACTCCACGCACCTCTTTAGGATTCATGGATTCTACATCTATAGGAGAATGTAAGAGGCTTGGAAGTTTGTTTCCCCTTTGGTCTAACATAACTTCTCCAATAGTTGCAAAGGATGGGATTTGGCTTGGTTCCCTATCTAGAGTTGGATTCATCTGGATCAGCGTATTGCCAAGTATCTAAGACATAAAGCATGTGGGTTAAGCAAGAAAGGCATCATTTTTGGAGGGATCTTTGGGATATTATGACCAAGGCCTATATGGACTAGATATTGCTAGCTCATGAGAAGGATTTGATATTGTCTAACAAGTCAGCCATTAAATACATCATGCCATTGATTCCTTCAAAAGAGTTGTATCGACTAATATTGATATGCAAGGGGCCTCCATGTAAAGATTAGGGATGGAAATTTGAGAAGCAAATCCAACAATATGACACAAAAAATATATACTCTCTATTACAGTAGAAGCATCCTTTGTCTCCTATATTAAATGCCATATGGGTCTCCTTTAATTCAAAGCACAAGTGGATTCATCAACTACATAGTGTTGGTCGCTTCATCTAAGCTATAAAGTTCGGATTTTTGCTTGACTTGTTGTCTATCAGGGTTCACCATCTAAAGCTCACATGTCTAAAAGTGAGCTAATGGATGGTCTTTGTCTAGTCTACAACCAAGCAGAGAAAATGAAGCACATCTCATGGGGTTGAAAGTTTGCCAAAAATTGTTGGAAATATGATCAAGCTCGACACTCAGTTTTGTTTCAGGGGCAATTTCATTGGTGAGCAATATTGTTTAGTGACTCTTGAATCCTGATCCATAATACATTCCCCCTATGTGGGAATTTGGGATTGCCTAAGAATCACTATATTATTTACGATCTCGCAGCTACAATGTAAGTATGTTTTCTCTAATGAGGTCAGTTCAGTCCAATATTTTTGCCATTCTTGGTGAGAAGTATGTATGTAATTGTCCGCCAATGCTTACCTTTTGATTAAGGATGCCAAGGAATTAGATGCCTAAGCTTACTCTAACTATATTTATGCTTTAGTAGCGCTAAGGAAAAGGATATAAAACACCACTATATATACACTTCCGCTTTTACTTTCAACTTTGTAGATATTTACTTGTTAATATAAGACATATTTTCGATATATATATATATATATACAACCTCAAGGATAAACCGTCAACTATGATTACAAAGCCTAACCTCGAGGGGATTAAGAGAGTTGAACCCGTGACATCGCCAACTTTGAAGGAAGAGATCTCATATTTGATTCATCACTGCTTGAGCTAACCCTAGAGGATTTAAAATTTAAAGGACATGTGATCCAATTATGTGTGCATGAGTCACAAGATCATTTCGTGTGCGTGTTTGTGTGTGTGTAAGATGACAAGGATGTCAAGGTGCAGTATGAACATAACACAACCTTTAGGATTTGAAACAAAATTAATATAACCTCTAGAACTAACTAAAAATAGAATAAGATGACAAAGATGTCAAGGTGCAGTATGAACTTATGAACAGTGGAGCAGATATCAGAAGTGAGATTATTCTCATTCTTTAGATTCCAGGAGCGGAGAGTAGTACTAAGTACAAAAATCATATATAATAAATAGTAGCCAAAGTTACCAAATCAACTCTAAGAATGACTTGGCAAGGCTGGCCGTTGAAGAATAAGAGCTGACTCAAACTTGTCAAAACTCACACATTGACACGAAAAATCAAATAATATCAAAATACACTAAATTTCAATGAAAAATATATTTTTCATTAATGTGGAAGTTTACAATTTCCATAAGATGGAAATTTTCAAGAAAAACTCATTTCAAAGTGCATATATGATACTACATACTACAAAAGCCATGGCTTCTAGATAAGGATAAGTCTATTGGTTGTACTATTTGGCTGTCTATTGTGAAGTTGGATTAGAAAAACAAGCAAAATGAGTGCTTCTATATGTTTCTCAATATCTTTTATCGATAGACAACCAAATCTTACTTTTGAGATTCGTAAGCCAAATCCATCAAGTCGATTTGACTCACAAGTCAAACTCAATATGTCAATCTGACTTTTGTTTGACATGCAAATCAAAATCACAGGTATGACCCAAGGTCAAATAAGACTCAGGAGTCAGAAGAGCTCACTCAGCTTAGTTTCCTCATAGAGTAGATTCAAACTTGAGAGTCAATTCAGACTCCAAAGAGTCTGGTAACAAGTAGCCATCTACACACTATCTATGTAGTAGAACTAAGAGGCAAATCCTTTTGTATGTAATTGTAGGTTAAGCAACTGAGGGACAAGACTCAAACGTGGACCCTAAAATGGATCTCAGGAGCCTCGAGGAAGAATTGGAGCAAATCTTGGTTAGAGTGCAAGATATTCTATTATCATGTTGGAGAATACAAAAGACTCGTGGTATCATGCTGTGACCTTAGACCAGCAGCATTTCAGCATTTAAAAATAGCAGAATCTCTATCTTGATGACAGTTACAATATATTTTATATGCTCAAAAGACAGTTACACCATGGCAGTTACATACAGATATGCAGGTCGAGGCCCACCAGGTCTCCAAGTCGCTGGTCTCCATATGCCTGAGTGTCAGTCGCCAAACTGATGTCGCAATGGTTCTGTTGCTCAGCCTCAGCTGTAGTCTCCCCGGGTCACAATCAGTTATTCTCTATCTCCCAAGCTGCTGAGACTCAAGTCACAATGTCTCAGGTCGCAAGGCAGAATCAGATCACTGTCACAACCACTTGGAGAATTTTCCACCGCCATTTGACAAATAAACTGCACATGCTCTACCCTTAACTGTTAACACAGTAGGTGGATGCAAATAATGATAGAGAACCTGGACCTTTATCATCTTGAAGGTTCAGTTTACCATGGTTCTTTATGGTTGAATCACCTTTCATGCAGTTAAGAAAACTAAAATTAAACTAAACTGTATATGTTATTCCTTAGAGCTAAAAATGGAGGCTGGAGAGATGCTCAAAGCAAATGGGTTAAAAGTTGTTGAAACAATGTATGCAAACAGAATGACGATTTATTCAACAAACTAAATCATGGAAATATGGCCATCCCATTGTCCACTCTGTCCTGAACTGAAGTTTGTGGCAAAGAAAGTTACTGTGTGATCCAAAAAGTGTAGAGTTAGAGTAATAGGATTTACTTTGTAGTTTGTTGTATTCCTTTGTCATGAACTTTATGATGTACTCCTATAGAGCATTTTTTAAGCAAATGAGATTATGGAATAAAAAAATATCTTCATAAGCTTGCAAGCCAGCTGAGAATTACCACTGTAAATTGTTTCCTGGGTATCTAAAAGTCTCACATGAAGGCCAAGAGTATGCGTGGACTCATAATCCTATTTAAGCAAAAATACTGACAGATGAAGCTTACCTTCTGCCACCAATTTCTTGCATTTCGATCACCTTCAACCAGCTTCCCTGCCGGTCCGTCTAAACCTGATGTACTCCAACTCCTTTCCCTTTCTCTGGCTGAATGCTCATTCGATCTCATAAAAGTGACATCCTTGCCTTGCCATCCTTGAACAAAAGGACTTGGCCCAGCTACATTCCCATATGTCTCTACTTGAGGCTTCCCATTTGATGAGGTTGCATCTTTTTTAATATCAGAAGTCTGTGATGCTGCAAATGCACGATCCGTCCCTTGCAAATTCAGAGCTTCTTGTGTCTTGTCCCAGTGACAGACAAGTTCAAAATTCCCTTCTTTAGGGAGTTCCAAAACCCGGTTATGGCCTCCCTCCCATATTATCTTTCCATCTCCACGAACAATCACAAACTTGTACTCAACCTTTTCGCTGCCTCTAGTTTCGAGATCCAAAATCCATCCAGACTCGCTCCATGACATCATCACCTTCTTCTTCCATGCCCCAAAAGCATTTGATGATCCTATCACAGCATGGTTATCCCCAAAACTCACTTGATGATCCAACCGGAAATGAAGCTTTACTTTTCCCTCCCCAGAGCGTATCCCCATTTTCTCAGCTCTGTAGCAAATTTACAAACAAGAAAACACAAGATTAATATGCCTCTAACTAGTATCAACTTATACTTTGACACAGAACTATGCACCCAGTTCTACTACCAGCTAGTAATGGCCTGTAACAAAAGCAGTTGTCCTTCATCAACGTAACATGCAAGATTCTATTATGTATAGCATCATGAAGAACACAAATAAAATATGGGGTAGCTCCTTCTCAATTGACTTGAGTATTCAAGCGTTACTATAATATTTCTCTAAGATGTAATCGCCATGGTTAGGAGAAGGGTATTTTGTAGAGGATGGAAATAGCTAAAACTATGTGGGGTCAGACTAAGCCACTGAGGGCCTGAGCTACTTGTGTAATAGGACAGGCCTGAAGTTCATATTCATATCTTGGGTGTTCATCAAGAGGTTACAAAGAAATGAATTACTTCACATTCAGGATGAGACTGCAAGGAACAATGAACAATAATTGATCATTTTATTGACGAGATTATAATTCACCAGAAGTCAATCTTATCCCCAAATACCTCGTAGAAAGTAAGGGTCTATAAGTGCAGTATGTTAGATACTATTAAAGGATACGCAAATAGCAAAAAAGTGTTTAACCAGTATATCCTTCCAAATAAACTAAGCCTGCCACTTAGTTTTTTAGTTCACATGAAGCATACATAAATTAATACTGAATCAATTTTGTCTTCCTCCCCATAATCAATTAACTTAATTAAGTTCTGGGAACATTCTGATACCGCAATGAGGAGTACCCATGGCTGGTAAAAGCACATATCTTACAAGTTAGTGTTACAAGATCAAATTTCTTAAGAGTCCTCCCCCATGTTAAAGGTGAGTTAAGGCGTTAATACGAAAGCTGGCGTTCATAGTTCCCCACAGATCAAACAAAAGCGTTTACTATAAAAAAACGTAAATTCCGACACTAATTATTGCCTTATACGTATCCGATTACCTTATCTCCAAGTGAAATATATAATCCAGAAACGAAATTGGATTCTTCTTGGTGATCCGTAGTCAAAATATGCCCTGTCTGCGTTAAAAGCTATTTCAATCTAAATGAAAATAGCATTATTCTTTCACTTCAAGAGAGACTTAATGAGAGACCGAGGAGTGGGGGAGCTCGAAGGGTTTAGAAAATATCTTCAATTCTAGCAGAGAAAAAAGAAGTAAGATTCCATACGCAAGTTACAACTCAAGTTAAATCTGGACTACAGCTAGAGATCTCTGACGAATTTCACAAAATGAGACATATTTATATCAAAACATGGGCTCAATGGGGGTGAGGTAAAATAGAGAACTTCAAAAAAACATGCAAATTTGGTGTTTGATTAAAAATATAAAGCTATCTTTTGCTCTTTCAAATGAAAGTTTGAGACAAAATTTCTTCAGCAAAGTTCTACGAAAAGGCCGTGCCAGCTATTTATGCAATGGGTACACTGCCGGAAGTAGCAACTACCAGGACCATATTCTACGTCTAAAATAATTTGTAAAGAATGAATCATTTCCAGCTATAAAGACTCACAACTTTACTTTCTATGAATAATTCGATCAACAGAACTGGAAAAGACAGTAGAAAAGAAAAGGCAGAAACCTTTGAGTGGATGCGATTCCTGTACTCGAACAAAGAATCGAACCGCGATTAGCAGAGTAGCTCGTATTAAGCGGCCTAAATCCCCCGTAGGGCAAAAAGATGAGCCTCTTTCCAGAGCATTTGCGTCCTAATTCCGTGCAGGTAGCGTTGGACCAAGGATTCTGCCGTAATGCGTCATTATTACTCTGAATTGTGAGACGATTCGAGCATTGGAATAACCTTTCGGCGGCCATTTGAAACAGAAGCTGATTCCACACCGTCAATTCCACCGAAATATAGCATTCAAGACGATTGAAATGGCTCTTAAACGTTAAAATTGCCCCAATTTTGGAGATCTAATTATTGATTTGAGCTTTGATCACCTATCGAAGCCCAAGCCCAAGCCCTGCGAAGCCATAAAGAACTGAAGCTGCTACCTCACACTAGCTCGCCCTGCCCTCCTCTGCACATGTTATACATTTATTATTTTGGTGCTGTCGTTAAATTTGTCAGCTCTGCCTCGTTGTGCGGCGTCGAGTGGTTTAGAACTTTAAGATGATATCACGTTTTGATAGAAGAATCGGGATTCAGGAGAACAAAATATCTGTGTACTAGTCGATATAAAATGATTAAATTGAATATTTGACACCGATCGTTTAAAATAAAATAACTTAACTTTGCTTCGAGCGATTAATATAGATTGTGTAGTAGCTATCTCGGCTTTGGGTGTGACACGAGATTCGAGTCGGCTCAGATTGAAACTCTCGTGCGTCCCTTCAACGTTATGGAATCATCACGGATTCACGGTCATTGAGTTTGGTGCCAACGTGATATTTAAAGCACCGCCTTAATCCACGAGCTTAAGGTCTCCCGAGAGCGTCCAACGGCCTACAATAATCATCCTCGTAGATTTTTTTTTTCAGATGATTTTTTGAGAAGAAAAAATCATCCTCGTATATATATATACTAGCATACACCAAAGGGGAAATGAAACAAAACAAAAATTTTCTATGTTTCAAAAATGAGAGAGAGTTGTGTGTAGATAATTCTATGTTTCAAAAATGAGAGAGAGTTGTGTGTAGATAATATAAGTTTATGTGATGGAAATAATTTTATGAAAATAAGTTACATCAAACTTCTAAATGGCTATATAAGTGAAAATAAGTTTCCTCTAAAAGACTTTTGTATATAAAGTTTTTATATTTGAAAATATTTGGTGAATAAGCCAATGTTTTCGCCTCGATCCTGTGAATACCAATGGAATCTTACAAAGCAAAAGAGTCCATAAATCCAAGGGGCATAGTTATAGAAGTTTTAGGTAGAACCTCGAAACTGGATGTGGAGGAACTATACCTCTGAAACTGAGCCCTGGCATGGACGTGGAGAAACTATACCTTTGAAATTGAAACTTGAACTATCCGAGACATCAAAAATTTTGCACATCATAATTTGCACAAGTGACACCATTTCACCTATCGACCATTCGCGTGGGTCCTCTTATAAGCTCATGTATTGAATATCATTGAATGGCCAAATAAGGTGGATATGTGAAGAAAATATTTTGTTTCAAGTTTTTATTATCCCAAGTCAATCTTCATATTGAATATCAATAGTATATAGTCAGGATGTCCATTAGTAGCTTGTTGCTTAATTTTCATGACATAATGGATGCAGAAGCCAACCCCCTTCCGTGCACATATTGTAGCTCAGGGGGCACAAGTTTTGATAGACATAATAATTCCATTGAATTTCTTTTTATCTTTTCTCTTCAATACACGTAAAGGAAAAGGCATGGTGCCCTTCGCTCCTTGTGGATCCCAAAACCATCACGATGGAATGTGGAGGCCCTCTTAGTCATAAGCTTTGATATATGAAACTGAAAATTACAATCCAACGAACACAAAGTCATTTTCTTATTGTTACATTTCTTTTCAAAATAACTAATATAAATATGATCGCTCATTAGACTCCCATAAACCTTTCTTCAACCTTCAGATTCGCATAAGTTTTTCTTTATTTTTCAAGTTTTGCAACTTCGGCACAACTTCGGTTAGCTCCATTAGTAGAGCTCATTGTCAGATAAAAAAAATCAAAACCATGGCGGCAGCCTGGCCTATTGATTTTTTTAATCCCAACCAACCTTCAAATCACCCACGTGTTTTCTAGTGCAATGTCTTTCTGGCTCACGGAGTTTGGGTTTTCATATATACAAACTGAATGTCTAGTGGACCTACACGATTGTCTTTCAAATGATATGCATGAGCACCAAGTGTCCCATGGAAACTGTGGAAGTAGGCTAAGAGATGTTGTTGAGAGCTCTTTGCCCATCGACTTTGGTGTTGGACAAAAATCATCATTATTGATGATTTATTGCAGCAATTTTATGTAAGTATTGATGATTGGATACATAATTATCGTGTGGGGAAATAGAATGGTGCTTGTTGATTATCATGAAGACAGTGCATTTGATGGTATTCAAATGAGGAGGTTGCAACTTGTTGACACTAAAGCTTCTCTCTTGGAACGTAGTATAATGACGATGAAGTCACTGAATCTCATATGGATTTTCTTGAACAAGCATCCCAACTCTTCTCTACCTTCCTAGATTCTAATGAAGAATTTAAGGCTTCTACAGGTGTCGGGGAGCGCATCAAAAATATTATGGCAAGATGAATCACAGGTAAATAGAAATTCGTTATTCACAGGTAAATAGAAATGTGTTGTGTTAAAGTTTGTATGTTTGGTTCGTATTAAAATTGCCATATGTAAATATATAGCTTATGGTACATGTAAACATTTTGTAGACGTCTTGGAAGCAATACACAAAGAAATTTCCCATCTCATGGCTGTCAACCCCGAAGCCAAATGAAACGGAAAAGACTGGGTATTTTTATACGAGGATCTGTAGAGCATGCATTACCTACACGAATCAATCTGTGAATTGATGAGACTTTATCCGTCGATCCTCTTGGACTCCAAGCACGCTCTCCACAACGACGTTCTGCCTGACAAGACTATCGTGCATAGAGGCACTCGGGTGACTTACCACCCATATGCCATGGGTCATAGGGACACCATCTGGGGTACCGACTGCCTCGAATTCAAACCAAAAAGATGGTTGAACAAGGATGGGCATTTTATCCCGCATAGTCCCTTCAAATTCGCAGTCTTCCAAGGCGGCACGCAGGTCTGCCTTGGAAAAGATATGGTGTTTATTCAGATGAAATATCTTGCGAAAACTATGGTTTCTATGTTCAGATTGCAACGCTTGGTTGAATATTCAACTATGGGAAATCCAAAGCTCATTCATAGCTTGATTGCGTGCATGAAGGGTGGTTTTCCCATTCTGCTTGAAAAGAAGAAGGTTGATTGGTAGCACTAGTATCCCCATCATAACTTCGTTCGGTTTAGTCTTTTTCACTAATAAAAATACATTTATAAAATAAAGGAGATCCAAATACCATCAATTATACTTTAAGCTTTTAACTCTCATTTATTAATATCCTTGAAAAAATTAAAATATAAATCCCTTGTCTTTTTCTTGAAACAAAATTTCAATTAGGTTCTGAAAAAGTTAAAATATAAATCCGATATCTTCTACTAGAAACAAAAATTCAATTAGGTAAGAACCCATAGATTTAATAAAATAATAAAAACAATCTATGTTTTCTCAAATAATTTTGATTTGGAATTATAAAAAACAAGTTCTCTATGCAAAAAGAAATCTTAATTTAGCATGGATTTATACTGGTATGGAAAAGCTGAAAAGAATGTGTTCATAGTATAGTTTAAAAGTTCAACTTCTCTTTCCCTGAATTGGCCTCTCTGTGTGAGGTCAGGGTCAGTGCTGCGAGATTCTGATTGCATTGCATTGGTCAAATGCATAGTTTGTATGCCACAAACATACCAACATTAATGAAAGACATGGCATAAGAGTTATTTAACACTGAGATGGACAATATTCATTAATTAATATAGGTGGCAGGTGGCACAGAGGAAAATTCAATGCTAGTTGTGTCCTCTCCAACCTTTACTCTTCGAGTTGTTGCTTTTCTAATATTTTGACAGCCAAAGTATTCAAACAAGCACAAAATAACTTCTGTCAAATCTTTGTTGTCGTTACAGTTTGGAAATTATTGGGATAAGTTCGAGTCGCTTTCTAATCTAAGGATTTTATAATAAAAAACCTGAAAGAAGAAATCCATAACATTTGGTAGTCCCGGGGCTAGGCGTCTGTGATTCAATATCAGTTCGATTTCGAAGTTTAGAATGTGTTGGTTTTATGTTAAGCATCTCAAAAACTCATGAAAATTGCACCCATGGAGTCTATTTTCCTAATGGGTAGGTTATTCCATCATTTTGCATAGCTTAGCACACCATGAATACGCTTTCTCTGAGGTAATTTGCAGTTTTCTCATCAATTTTGTGTAGTTACATTAATTCAAGTAGGCTATTCCATCATTTTACAGAGCTTAGCACACCATGAATATGCTTTCTCTGAGGTGATTTGCAATTTTCTCATCAATTTTGTGTAGTTACATCAATTGACTTTGAATTTGGAGTGTTGTTATTTATGATTTTGTAGTTTAAAAAATGAAAAATGTCCTCTTGTGTAGTTATCTTTCACACACATCCGATATCGGTCAGACATTGAAGCTTACCGGAGGGAGAGAAAGTGACTATGAACAACTCAATATAGCTATGAGATATGTCAGATATTGAAAACTCAATATATTCTCAATTCCATTAATTTCCCCCCACTTTTCATTTTAAGCTATGAGCAGTCATGCATTTCATTTCCCCTCTATATCCCTTATGCAAATAAACAACAATTCATTATGGAAGGAATTTGGATTCTCTGTTGGTTAGTTTTTTCGTTCTTTGCAAGGAAGATTTATTTGCACAAATAAATCAAATCATAATACTTCAAAACGAAGGGAAAATAGAAAGATACGCCATAGCAATTCGGTTTTCGCTTGGCAATGGATACTGATTGCAGCAAGATGTTTGTTGAAGTCCCAAACATTTTGGGCTATGATTACAGAACTGTACAACTATTGCCTTTGGAAAAGCCATGGCATACATGTAAGACTAATTTCCTAAATCAGTTTTTAATGACCCACATGATGAGACGCATGTGCTGGCAGCAGTTACGTTTTTCACGGAGTTCTTGCTAACGAATTCAGGGGAATGGTCTCGAATCTCCTACGATGATGGGCAAGTGGAGAATAACGGTCTTGGAGAAACCGGACCTCTCTCCTCCCATAAAAGGAACCTTCAGAATACCCATCGATTGATATCTGAAAGAGTGTATTGGAAAAGGGTAAGAGAGAGAAATAGGGTTTCTGTTTTCAAGAAGGCTGAAGCTGAGGATTTACTGTGCTGAAGACTGAAGCAAGGGTTTACTGTTCAGAAATCTGGTAGCAGAGGATTTACTGTGCTGAAGCCTGAAGCAGTGAGGGTTTATTGTTCTGAAGATCTGAAACAGTCAGATATCTGCAAAAACAAAATGGAGTCAAGTAATAAATAAATTCATGTTCAAATTCCGCTTTATATAATGCTGGTAAAGAACCTGAAAGTTCTAGGTCCTGTAATTAAATAACTGATATTGATTACTAAACAGATTATGAAAAACTAACATGTGGTATCAGAGCCTGTGTATAGAACTTTCTTTTCTCTTTCCATAAATTTTTATCTGAATCATATATCAGTTTCGTGAATGCACAATGATAGATCAGTTTCGTGAATACATAGTAATAGACAGGTTGAAAGCCACTGTATGAAATTAGGGTATACAGTGTGCAAATTATAGACAAAATTAACTGTTAATGAATCCAGTTACGGAAAGGTGAGGTGTTGGAAACTCAACCAAGTTTTAGTTTCCCTTAAGTATAATTATTATAGCGAATCTTTCTTTTACTCTGTTATAGTGAATGCTTTCCTTTTGTTATAGTGAATGATGACAAAATGTTTTATTTTACTCTGTTGAAACACATTACTGTTAATTCAATATGCAAAGTTGTTACATTGATTTAAGGTCTATATTAAGATACGGTTTGGTAACCACCAAAGTAGTCCAACCGGAAAGACACGTAGATATTAAGTCAAATTATCGAAATTTAATGCTTGTTTTCCCTGGTGTTAAAATAATGACTCTGCAAATCGCAATTATTTAGTCACAAGAATATTAGGTTGACCCAAAGGTGCACCAATTTTTGAAAGATTAATTAATTGGAGTAGGATGGTTGATGGGTATTCACGATTGAGGCTAGTACGGATACTCAAAGGTAACATACTTACTTAGTTGTGAATATTTTATCAATTAGTCCTATTAGGTGAAAGGAAATCACCATAATTGTTAATAGTTTACCATAAGATTAGCCCAAAGGTAGGTCACAGTAATACTATTCTCTATTGTTTAACCTTGTTTTTCAAATTATTTATAACTCTTAGCATTAATGTCACCAGCATTTATTTATGATTGCAGTATCAGTTCCTATTTTCGCTGCATTCGCATGCCTCTTCTGTCCCGATCTTGAATGGAATGAATTTCTCAGATTGGAAAGAACAGGTTCAGTTTCACCTAGGTGTTCTGGATTTGGATGTAGCACTTGAATCTGAAAAACCGGCTGCTATTTCCAGTGACAGCAGTGCAGAAGAAAAATCTACATTCAAAGCATGGGAAAGATCGAATAGACTGAGTCTTAAGTTTATGCAGATGACTGTAGCAAACAACATTAAGTCAACTCTTCCTAATACTGAAAATGCTAAAGAATCTCTGAAATCCGTGGAAGAGCGTTTCAAAACTGCAGACAAGTCTCTTGCTGGGACACTGATGGCTAAGCTTACCACCATGAAGTTTGATGGTATGCATGGAATGCATGAGCATGTCCTTGAAATGACAAACTTGGCTACTCAATTAAAGACTCTTGAAATAAATGTGGATGAGTTCTTTCTTGTGCAATTCATTTTAAACTCCTTACCTCCTCAGTATGGGCCATTTCAGATTCACTATAACACTATTAAGGATAAGTGGAATGTGAATGAGTTGGCCGGTATGCTCAATCAAGAAGAGGCAAGACTTAAGCAGCATGGACAACATTCAGTTCATTTCACAACTCAAGGAGCCGAAAGGAAAGGGAAAAAGCCTAGAAAGGGCATGAAGCGAATACCATCCAAGGCTAATGAGCCAAATCAAGGTTCGCAGGCTTATCAGAAGGAAAGGAACAGTGATAAGTGTCACTTCTGTAAAAAATCGGGACACTATCAGAAAAACTGTCTGAAACGTAAGGAATGGTTCGAAAAGAAAGGTATGAATTTCATTTCTGTTTGTTTCGAATCAAACCTAACTGAAGTTCTTTCTAATACTTGGTGGATTGACTCTGGGGCTACTACTCATGTTTCTAATACCATGCAGGGATTCCTTACAACCCAGACCACAAATCCAAATGAGAATTTTCTATTCATGGGAAATCAGGTTAAAGATCCAGTTGAAGCCATTGGGACTTATCGTTTATTTCTAGATTCTGGTTATCATTTGGATTTGTCTCAAACTCTTTATGTTCCTTCTATTTCCAGAAATTTAATTTCCTTGTCTAGACTTGATATTGATGGTTACTCCTGTAATTTTGGAAATAAAAGTTTCGGTTTGTTTAAGAGTACCTCTTTTATTGGTTCGGGCATTCTTTCTGATGGTTTGTACAAATTAAAACTTGATAATCAATTTGCTGAAACCATTCTTACCTTGCATCATAATGTTGGTATTAAACGTAGTCTCATGAATGAAAATTCCTCATACTTGTGGCATAAAAGGCTGGGACATATTTTCAAAGAAAGGTTACTTAGATTAGTAAAAGATGGGATTCTCTTGAACTTAAATTTTTCTGATCTTGGAGTGTGTGTAGATTGTATTAAGGGAAAACAAATCAAACACACTAGAAAAAGTGCCACAAGAAGTACTGAGCTTCTTGAGATTATCCATACAGACATTTGTGGGCCTTTTGACAATCCATCTTTTGGTGGAGAAAAGTATTTTATCACCTTTATTGACGATTTTTCGCGCTATGGTTATGTCTATTTGCTGCATGAAATATCTCAATCGGTGGATGCCCTTGAGGTATATATTACTGAGGTTGAAAGGCAATTAGACAGAAAAGTGAAAATCATCAAGTCTGATAGAGGTGGTGAATACTATGGAAAGTATGATGAAACAAGGTAGTGCCCTGGCCCATTTGCTAAAATCCTTGAAAAGCATGGCATATGTGCACAGTATACTATGCCTGGAACGCCACAGCAGAATGGTGTAGCTGAAAGGCGTAATCGTACTTTAATGGATATGGTTAGGAGTATGTTAAGTAATTCCAATTTACCCAAGTCATTGTGGATGTATGCTCTTAAGACCGATGTATACTTATTAAATCGGGTTCCTAGTAAGTCAGTTCCAAAAACCCCTTTTGAACTGTGGACAGGAAGGAAACCGAGTTTAAGACACCTGCATGTTTGGGGTTGTCCAGCAGAGATTAGATTGTACAATCCACATGAAAATAAATTGGATTTTAGAACAATCAGTGGTTATTTTATTGGTTACCCTGAAAAATCCAAAGGGTATAGGTTTTATTGCTCTAATCACAGTACGATAATTGTAGAGACCGGTCATGCCAGATTCATTGAAAATGGTGAAGTCGGTGGGAGTGATAAATTACAAAATGTGGTTATCCAAGAAGTTAGGGTACAAGTTCCTGTACCTATGGCTTCAAAGGAAATTGTTGTTCCTATCATTGATAAACAACCTGACAACATTGAACAACAAATTAATGAACCACCACTCCATAATGAGGCTATCACCGATGAACCGATAGTAGATGGACCACAAGAAGTAGTATTAAGGAGATCTCAAAGGGAGAGGAGGTCTGCTATTTCGGATGATTATGTGGTTTATCTACAAGAATCAGATTTTGATGTAGGAACGTGTAAGGATCCGGTTTCATTTTCACAAGCCATAGAAAGTAATGATTCTGCTAAATGGATTAATGCCATGAATGATGAATTGAAATCAATGGACCAAAATGAAGTCTGGGATCTCATTGAATTGCCTGAAGGATACAAGAAAGTTGGTTGCAAATGGGTCTTTAAGGCCAAACGCGACTCTAAGGGTAATATCGAACGACATAAAGCTAGACTTGTGGCCAAAGGTTTCACTCAGAAAGGAGGCATAGATTATAGAGAGACCTTCTCTCCTGTGTCCAAGAAGGATTCACTTAGAATCATTATGGCATTGGTAGCTCATTACGATTTAGAACTGCACCAAATGGATGTGAAAACGGCTTTTCTGAATGGGAGTTTAGAGGAAGAAGTCTATATGGATCAACCTGAGGGTTTCTCCATTAAAGGAAAAGAACACCTGGCTTGCAAACTTAAGAAATCAATATATGGACTTAAACAAGCTTCCCGGCAGTGGTATCTTAAGTTTCATAATACCATTACTTCTTTTGGATTTAAGGAAAACACTGTTGATCGGTGTATATATCTGAAGGTTAGTGGGAGTAAATTTATATTTCTGATTTTGTATGTTGATGACATATTGCTTGCCACCAATAATCTTGGTTTATTACATGAAACCAAAAATTTTCTCTCTATGAATTTTGAAATGAAAGATATGGGTGAGGCATCTTACGTGATAGGAATTGAAATATTCCGGGATCGATCACGTAGATTGTTAGGATTGTCTCAGAAGGCTTATATCGAAAGAGTTCTAGAAAGATTCAGAATGAATAAATGTTCAGCTGGTGATGCCCCTATTCAGAAAGGGGATAAATTCAGCCTTATGCAATGTCCGCAGAATGAATGGGAACGAAAACAGATGGAAGGAATTCCTTATGCTTCTGCAGTAGGAAGTTTAATGTATGCACAGACTTGCACTAGACCAGACATCAGTTTTGCAGTTGGTATGTTGGGAAGATACCAAATTAATCCTGGATTGGATCAGTGGAAAGCTGCAAAGAAAGTGATGAGGTACTTGCAGGGAATGAAGGATTACATGCTCACATTTAGGAGGTCTGATAATCTAGAGGTGATTGGCTACTCAGATTCGGATTTTGCTTGATGTGTTGACAGTAGGAAGTCCACTTTTGGTTATTTGTTCCTATTAGCTGGAGGAGCAATATCATGGAAAAGTGTGAAGAAAACCATCACTGCTTCATCCACTATGGAAGCTGAATTTGTGGCATGCTTTGAGGCCACGGTTCATGGATTGTGGTTGCGAAATTTTATCTCAGGACTTGGGGTTGTCAACCGTCAAAACCCCAAAAATTTCAAAAAATTTAAAACTTTTAAATCTATAAATCATTAAAGCTAAACAGATCAACTAACACTAAATAGTTATATGTTATAGCTTGCTAAATAAATTATCAGTTAGTATGCTTAGTTATAGAAACTACTTTTAAGTTTACTGACTTTTGTTCCTTTTGTGACCATAAGGTGATCAGTTGTGCCTAACCGGCTTACTTAGCTTGCGAGCTAACACAACAGTTTCTATTTTTCTTACAGATATACAGGTAAGAGATTAAAGCGCTGCATTTCATAAATATAAAGTATTATTTATTAGAAGATCGTCGTAAGGGACAAAGTTCAAAAGTAAATAAGATTATTTCATTTCAGTATTTGGTCAAGTATATTTAACTGTTTTCTTTCCAGTATTAAATTCATGTTCTTATTGATCCATTATTTTCTTTATTCCTTTACAGTTGTATTTTTATACAAATGTATCGTTTAATTCTCAAAAGAGAATCAGAGTATAGAACATAATTATGAAACCTGTAACAAGAATTCAAAAGTAAGCAAGAAATCTCATTTAGAAGAAAACTGATATGTGATTCCTGTAATATTGCAAAGGTTTGGCCTATCCTTGTCAAGTCTTCGCCTTTTAATGAGGATATCTCTAAAAGAAGAAACCACATCTCTACGTAGCAATTCACTACTTTCTTATCATTAGTTACAGGTATTATAGATGCTATTTTAATCTCAGTAAAATATCTCATCTTAAGGATTATAAGAACAGGGAACTATACCTATCCTTCTATTGTCATACCTTTTACCATAATCCTTTAAACTCATTCTAATAATAAAAATTTTAATTTAAAGGCTAGAAGTCAATAATCAAATCTATCCTATTTATTATAGCCTTGAGCTTGGAATAATTTTAAGATCAACTCCTTTCAAAAGGGTTGATTTTATTAATACAAAATTATTATTCTAAACGAATGATAATCTACAAGGTCAAAGACAATGCTGTAATATAACCCAAACTATATATAGTATGCACTAATTAATCTTCTAAGAACCTCATCTTAATAGTACCTTTATCTATATGGATTGGGCGATCTCGAGAGGATCGAACTGCTCTGGTCAGCGCTGAACTTTTCTTTGGAACCCACGCAGGTCGAGTCAATCTTTGGGCGTTCAGAGAGGCCGTAGGTTGCATGCGAGCTGGGCTTCTGGCCGTTGCTGGTCTGGAGGAAGCTGCCAGGTCTGCGTGGGCCTCTCTGGCTCGGGATTGGGCCCCTCCTCGAAGGAATTAAGGAATCAGATCATGTGCTGATTGGTTTTCTGGTGTGGAAGGCAGATGGCATCAGAGGGGGATAGAGATTCACCCACTGAGTGCTCAGACGCATTCAACCGGCTTATAGCTTCTCAATCCTCGAGATCTGGTAAAGGGGAACCCCTGAAATTCGTCAAAAGAATCGAAGATGTGCCAGAAGTGCCCTTCCACCGACAGAAACCATCCGGGTTGCCCTCTCTCTGGAAGATCGAGCTCTCATCGGTCAATTCACGGGGCTCTGGCCCTCGCCAAAGACAACTGATAACTGGATCCATCGAAATTGGAGGCCACTAATCTCAAAAAATGTGGCTTCATACTCTGTCGGTAGGGGTTACTTCCTCTTCGACTTCGAATCCAAGGAGGACAAAGATCTAATCTTTAGAAACGGGCCTTATTTCATGGGGCCGCAGGGCCTGTATCTTAATGGATGGACCCCAGATTTTGATCCTGAGGCGGACATTCCCAAAGCTGTCCCAGTCTGGGTCAAACTGCCAAACCTCCCTATGCACTGCTGGAATACCAAATCTCTCCGAGCCATTGGGAATGCCTTGGGAAATTACATTGACACGGCTAGCCCCAATGATCAATACTCCTGCGCTCGCATTTGTGTGGAAGTGGACCTAGAAGCTGGACTCCCAGAAGCCGTTAAACTAACAGTATGAAATTGGGCTCACTTCCAAAAGCTAGACTACGAACAAATCCCATTCAAATGCAGAGGCTGTCATGAATATGTGCACTTCATTCGAAACTGCCCCAAAAAACCTGAGCTCCATCAACACAGGCCGGAGGGCTGGCAGAAGGTGAATAGGGCTAAAACCAAAAATCAACCTGTAGAGGAGCCAAAGAAGGATAAGGGGATTAGATCCACTTCCCCCCTTGAAGGATCTCAAGAAATCCCCAAGAAAAAAGATATCATTGAAGTAAGGGATGAGGCTAATGAACCGGAAGAGAAATCAAGCAATGTTGACAGCAAGGAACCTGAAGAAGCCACATTAGAGCCCCATAAGAAAGCTCAAGATGAAGATGCAACAACACTAATAGCAGGAGATAGTATAGGGCAATCCGAGGAAGAGCCAGAACCAGAAACGGAAGAGGAAGAAGAGGAGGAAGGGGAAATCGAGCTAACTACCCCTAGAAAAACTAAAACCAAGGGAAGGAAAACTAATAAAGAAGTAAGGGATCAAGATACCTATAAGGACAAGATGCTAGGGTCTCAGATAACCCTGGAAAAGCTGCTGATGAATCCTAGAAATACTCGTCAGAAAGGGCATGCCCAGAAAGGGATGCCCACATCCTCCAAAAGTAAGTAATGAAGGCCCTCTCCTGGAACTGCAGGGGTCTCGGTAGAAAGTCAAAAGAAGAAGCTATGAAAGATTTAATATCCATTCATTAACCGAACATCTTGCTGATTCAGGAGACTAAAATGGAGGAAGACATTTTCCTTCAAGTAAGTCTGAAATTCTGGAAAAAAAAGGCAAAGCGGCATCAAGCTCAAGGGGCGCATCTGGAGGCATTGGCACCCTGTGGGATGAAATGAAGTTTGAAGCTATTGACATCAAACATAATTCCTTCTAGATCCTCACTCAGCTGAGACAATTAGACACCAATAACCTGGTTAGTATTTTTAATATTTGTGCTCCTAACTCCTATGCTAAAAAAAAAACTTGCTGGAATCTCCTTCGTGAGGAAAGGAGAAATCTGGTGGGGAGTATTATCCTGGCTGGGGATTTAAATGTCACCCTCAGCCAAGATGAAAAGAGAGGGGGCTCTCTAGTCAGAGACCCTATCAGAGAAATGGTGGATGACACCATTCTGGACTGGAATCTCATGGACGTGAAGCCTTCTGCTGGTAAATATACTTGGAATAATAAACGGACGGGACCAGGGCACATAGCAGCCAGACTGGACCGTTTCTTGATCCAGGATTCTTTCCTTCTGCTTGGGCTGAATCTGTCCTCTAAAATCCTGCCTTTCGGACGCTCGGACCATAGGCCTATCCTTCTAGAGATGAAGAACCCCAAGAATTTGGGCCCGATTCCGTTCAGGTTCAGCTCACTGTGGGCCAACCGTCCGGAGTTCCTCAATATTGTTTCTAAGGCGTGGACCCTCCGGTCACTGGGTCCCCCTTCTTCGTTTGGGAGGAGAAGTTGAGACGTCTTAAGAAAGCTTTAAAAGATTGGGCCAAGTCGCTAACCGCCCCTGGCCAAGCCAAATTCCTTGTTGCCCACGCACTGGAATTGCACCAAGTCAAAATCGAGGATGGCACTGTGGATCACAATGACCTTCAAATGGAGTCCAAGCTCCACTCAGATCTCCACAACGCATGCTGGCAGGAGTCTGAATGGTGGAGGCAAAAAGCTAGGTGTAAATTGCTGGTAAATGGTGACCGAAATACTAGCTATTTCCATAAACACGCAATGGCCAGAAAGAATTATAATTATGTCAACGAGATCATTACCCAGGATACTCTGATTAACAATTTTGAGGACATTAAAACAACAGCGACTAGCCACTTCTAAGATCTGTTCACGGCTCAGCCCACGCATGAAGACGTCGATCTTCTAAATCTAGTTCCTAGAATAATGAAACCAAAGGACAACGACTTGCTGACTATGCCCATCACGTTGGAGGAAATCAAGCAGGCAGTCGAAGTTATGGAAGAAGACCGAGCTCCGGGACCTGACGGTTACACAGTCAACTTCATTAAAATTTGTTGGGATATAGTACATCATGAGTTATTCAAAATGATCTCTAAATCTCAAAAGTGCAGCAGAATTGGAGGAGGCACCAATTCAGCATTATTGGCCCTCATCCCAAAAGAAAAGGATGCCAAGTCTTTTGAAAGATTCCGGCCAATTTCCCTGTGCAACATAGGGTATAAAATTATTACCAAGATCATGGCCAGTAGACTGAAAAACATTATGCCTTACCTTGTTCCGGAGAATCAAGGAGGATTTGTTAAAGGTAGAAAAATCTGGGATAATATCATCTTAGTTCAAGAGGCTATCCACTCCAACCTGCAGAACAGGGAAAAAGGAATGGTGGTAAAGCTTGACTTAGCCAATGCCTTTGACAGGGTCAACCACACTTTCCTATTCCAGGTAATGCAGAGGTACGGATTCGCCCCATAATTTATCAATTGGGTCAAGGCCTGTATCAGTAAGCCTTGGATAGCCCCGCTCATCAATGGAAGAGCAGCTCCTTTCTTTCAAGCTTCGAGAGGCTTGAGGCAAGGGTGCCCTCTCTCCCCCCTGCTTTATGCCATTCAGGCTTCTATCCTTAGCTATCAGTTGGAAAATGCCAGGCAGGAGCAGGACCTCCCAGGCATTAGAATGGCTAGAGGCACGAAGGATATTAATCATGCGCAATTTGCGGATGACACCATCTTACTCGGAGGAGCCAGTCAAATCATTGCTCATCATTTCCAGAGTGAAATTACTCGTTATTGTCTCGCCTCTGGAAGTAAAATCAACTTAAGAAAAAGCCAAATCTATGGCTGGAATGTAAATCCCAGGGAAATGCTAGAGATCTCCCGGGTCCTCAATATGAAAGGTGTTGTTTCCTGTGAGTCTTTCAATTACTTAGGGGTGCCTATCTTCCATGCCAAGACCAATAGCTCAGCTTGGCAGCCTATTGTGGAAAAAATTAAAAGTAAAGTCACAGGATGGGGGACAGCCTGGTTAAATCTGGCTGGTAAAGTGATCCTAATTAAGGCAGTGCTGAAAGAGCTCAAAATCTTGCTATGGGATCCAAACTGCTTTGGAGTATGCTAGCTCCCAATCCGTCCTGGTGTAGCACGATGCTGAAATGTAAATACTTCCCAGACCATCGTCTGAGATGTATTGATGAAGTCAGTCCTGTAAACAATGGATCAACAATTTATAAATTATGCATGAAGGCGTTGCCTCAATTCAGGGAGGCGCTCTATTGGATTCCGGGAAATGGGCAATCCATCAGGGTTTGGAATGATGTAATTCTCTCCAAAAATCCACCTCAGCTCCCACGTCTTCAAGCCTGGATGGAGTCGCTGGGCCTGCTTTCTCTTTGGGATATCTCCACGTGGGAGAGAGATGCACCAAATCACTGGGAAGGCTGGGCTGTTCCAGCGTGCCCTGAAGAGCTGGAGGAAGATAAGAACAGGCTTCTAACTCACTTGGCAGGACTTGCTCCACTGGCAAAATTCAAGAAGGATAGGCGTGGCTGGGGATCTGGCAATTACACAGCTCTTGCCGGTTACCAGCGATTTGCAGCCAGTTATAACGTCCCAGCTAATCCAAAGAAATGGAATATATTATGGAATTGCAGCACGTTACCTAAGATCGATTTATTTATATGGACTCTTTTGCATGAGAAAATTCTCACGGGGGAGAATTTGGTTAAAAAAGGATTTGTTGGGCCGTTCCGCTGCCCCCTTTGTGCAAAAGACTTTGA
Organism: Pseudotsuga menziesii; assembly: GCA_001517045.1. Classification (NCBI taxonomy): domain Eukaryota; kingdom Viridiplantae; phylum Streptophyta; class Pinopsida; order Pinales; family Pinaceae; genus Pseudotsuga; species Pseudotsuga menziesii. The sequence continues at coordinate 85,356 of LPNX011020673.1, read as the reverse complement.
GAATATCAGTCACTTGTTTCTAAATTGTCCGTATGCTATATCAGTCTGGAAAGATGTGATAAAGAGCTGGGGAGTCTGAATGAATTTACCGGTTAACATTCAGGACTGTTTCCTTAGCTGGAGCAATTCTTATCAAGGAGAGTTGGCCAAAAAAAAAGGATTGAAGGCCTGCTAGATGAAACTACCCAAAGTCATTTGCTGGGGTCTCTGGATTGAAAGAAATCACAGAATTTTTAAAGACAAGCACCAGCCAGCGTGGAAGACAACCATACAAATAAATGCTCTCTTTAAAGAGATCATTAGAATTTCAAAAATTCCAAATAATAAAGGAAATTTGACGGTCAATGAAAAAAATCTGATGCATAGTCTTGACATCAAGACTGCAAGTCATGTGGTGGATAATAGGGTGGAGGATTGGGAGATCAGGCAAGACACTTCACAGTTTGAGAATTGGTTAAAAGAGAGGAAAATCTTTAAACTTTTTTTCGACGGAGTCTCCAAAGGGAATCTGGGAAGAGCAGGAGGAGGTGGCGTTATTTTTTATCCTGGAGGAAATAAGGAATCAGAATACTTCTGGAATATTGGTTATGATTCCAATAATATGGCGGAGGCTTATGGGCTTTGGCAGGGCCTTAATCAGCTTAAGGTAATTGGCGCGGAAGAAGTTATGGTTTTTGGAGATTCCAGAATAATTATTCAGGAGCTGAATGGGGGAAGTAGGAGCAAGAATGAGCGCATTGCAAGACTGATTAAGAGAATCAGATCCAAGGCCAACACGTTTAGGAAGATTAAATTTTTCCATGTTCTTAGAAATCTTAATGTTTTGGCGGACTCGGCGGCCAATAAATCCATAGCTATTGGTCTTAATGAGCTATCTGTTAATTCGATTGTAACCATTGACATCCCTCCTTAGTTTGCTCTTGGCTATATGCCTGGCACTGGTTGAGATTCTAGTTGATTGTTGTATTGTGTTCCTCTGTTCAGCATTTTCTTTACTGAGCTCTCCTCTATAATATAACCGCTCTTGTTAAAAAAAATAGTACCTTTATCTATTAAGAACTTGAGGCAGCTTATAATATAATAAAAAGGGTTTATATTTAACATGTATCAAGTAAAATCTCTAATTATAATATCACAAACTATGCTACTCTCCAAAGCATATAAACTATGATAATAAAGTTACTATCCTAGATCTAATGCTCTTTCGACCTTCAAACCTATGATTTCTAGGAGATCCATAATAGATTCAAAATGTTTTTCAACGATTTAAGCAAATGAAAGGTGAATAGTAACGTAAGTCTTTGGCATGCAGCGTTGATTGGCAATTATCGCTCCAAAACTTTGGATAGACTTTGTTCCAACGAATGATTTGGGAAATCATTTCTCCATCAACGATCTCGAGTTGACTAAAGTCTCGAACCCACTTCACAATAATATTAAGCTGCTGTCATGGCATTCTCCCAACCAAGCACTCCGTGGATAAAAGCCTGGGTTGTAAACCCTAAACTTCATTCGCTCCTCTTCCTTCGGTGCTGGTCGCTCTGCCGGTCGCTTTGCGACTGAGTTGGGCGTTTCGGCGCGGGCATGCATCTGTGAAGTGTTTTTCCTGTAGCTTCCTGGTCGTAGCTTGTTCCATCCCTGCAATCATTTCCTTGCCTCACCAAGCAGTATCCTCGCCAATGCTATTGCTTCTCTTCAGGGTTTCATTTGTTGTTCTTACGGCCTTCAACCTCTGTGATAATTTAAGAGTTAAACTCCCTTTTACCTCCATACAGGCGTTATTTCTCTGTGCTGTTGACAGTGCTAAAAGATGCCAGCGGTCGTGCCTTCTTCACGAACAGGTAACGTTTTAAATATTTATTTAAAGTATGATGTAGTTTTTTTTTATAAACTTCCCTTGCAACTTACAGCATTCTTATTAAGGCTTTTCTCTCTTGTAATGCAGGTTCTATACCACTCAACAACGCGGCTACAGGCGGAAGAGCTGAACAAAACGCGCTGCACACCGGTAAGCCTGGTTCTGCCACGGCTTAATCTCCTTATAGTTACGATGGACCATTCAAGGGTTGGCTTATGAAGCCTGAAACCCTTTTTACTTCAGTTTGGTTTTTAAAACTGTTTGCCTAAGGGTTAGTAGGAGGAACCCTTCACACGATGTGAAGGCATTACGGCTTAAGCCAAAAACTGTAAATATTAGTTGTCTTTTTTTAAATACTTGTAAGTTCTGTTAAGTGAGCTCGGCTGCAAGCTTGTTTATGCTGAGGTAAAGACCTCAGTTTTTGACTTCTAGTCATACTGTAATCGTTGGAAAGCACAGGGTAAATTTTGCTCACAGTTTACAATATAAATAAAATTATTTATCCTTTCTCCTTCTGTAGCTTGTTTGTATTACTGCCTTTACAATGCGGCCGTAAAATAGATTATTGTTTTATTTTTACAGCTATTATTTAACTAGCAGAAATTTGTGTTTGTAGGGTTAAACCCTAGTTATAAAGAAAGATTAATAATACTATTTCTGTTTCTTTTAATATTATAAAGCCATAAAAGAAAGTGGCCGTGACTATAGGTTACTGGTTACTAAGTAAGTATATAGTAACGCACAGGTATACTTAAAATTCGTAAGCTGAACAATGAGTTATACCTTCCGGTTTATATTTGACCTTCTTAATAGTAAGAGATGGTATATAAAAAATAGTATTTATATCTTGATAATAATGTAGGGTCTTTATGTATTTCCTTTCTGCAAATACCCTTAGATATAATCAAAGTACTTACTCTAAAGCTTTTAAGAATCTAGGGCTTAAATCGGAAATAGAAGGTTATCGAAATTAACTATAATATTATCTTTGTATTACATAAAGAATTTTACTATTGTATAACCGTTTAGTTTATCTGCAAATACTTTGGATTCTATAACTTAGTTTATTTCCAAAGTTTTACTTAATATTATATTTATTAAATAGCTTGGATGTAAATTACAACATACTGTCTAAATCTTTTCCTACAATTTAATTACTATTTCTGAGTTAGAAAAGTGCTTATATAAGTTCAGTATTTAATTGTTTATCTTCTATCTATAAATAATTATTTTTAAAAGTATACATGTTAATATTTGTACAGAAATATTTGTCCTCCTTATGAATAAGGAAACGAATTATTTACTGCTGCACAGTTATACCCTAAAAAGAGGTATAATTTTAAAACTGTGAGATACTTGCAGCTGGAACCATAAATTTAAATCTAGAGAGTATTTATATAAGAACTTAATGTAAATTAATAGCAACACAAAAATAAAATACCTTCTTACTTACTATAATGTATATAGTATCTACCTGACATTGCTATAACTTATACATTAATACTATCTATATTTTTCTGTAAATACTTATTCTCTTAGTTATAAAGTTTATTTACAAAGGTTCTGTAAATGCAATTATTATCATGTTTATAATTTGAATGAAAAGAAAAATAACAGCTCTGTAACCTGTCCTTGCCTTGAGTTAAAATCTCTAAAAGTAATATCATCCAAAAACGATAAGGAAAACTGTATAACAAAACAATTTGAATTCAATTTAATTTCTGCTTTCTATAATGTACAGTAGTTTTTATTGTAATCGAAGATACAGTAACTTATAAATTAATAAAACATTAGTGGTTACCGGAAGTAACTAAACAAGAAAACTCGGTTCAGAAGGATGTTACTTTAGAATACCGAGATACTGTGCTGGAGTACGATCTGGTGATTCCAGATGTGGAAAAACACAGTACTACTAACAGATTTAACTACTGATAAACTGAGTTACTAACTTTACTGAAACTATTTAACTACTCAGACATATAAATAAATCACATCATGCATCCATTTATACTCAGTAAACATAAAGAAATAAATAACAGAACCTGTTTAAGCTGTGGACAACAACAGCAATAGGAGGCTGTTCCTCCCTACCAACTCCTGGAGAGCGCTCAGACAGCGACTTCTCAGGACCCCCGAGCTTGCTCTGGTCTCCCTGGCTGGAACTAGGTGCAGCAATTCAAATACCAGTCTTCAACTCAGCATTAGCTCAGAACTATCAGTCAGTTCTCTCAGCCCAAATAGCTGTAATAAAAATCAAGTTACTGCAGCAATCCACTCAAAACACTTCCTTACTGTCTTTCCCTCTTTCCTCAATGAAATTCCTGAATAACATTCACCTGAATGAATTCTCTCTGGAATAAAATCTGAGCAGCCCCAGCTCTCTTCATTGAGTACTTTTAAAAGATTGCCTAGGTCTTAGTTGGGTTGACTGTCATTTAATGAGCCACCTGCTCTGATTCCACTTTCTTGGGGAATCATGACCCCAAATATAGGGAAGTTGCCACCTGCAACTTAGGAAGTGTTTGAGGATGCTGCCACTTGTCTTTTGCCTTGCCACCTAGTTCCATCCACCAGTTTGACCAGTAACCTCTTTTAACAGCTTTCCCATGCTGTTGTCTCCATAATTTATTTATTAAAAATAAAATATTCTGAATTACACTCCATTACTGTTGACTCTGATGAGTCATCAATCCCTACTTAGGATTAAGTTTAACATAATGTCTCAGAAATATAATAAAACAAATTACATAATTTTACAAAATTGGGGTATGTGACATCGACTCTATTGCCAAGCCGCTGAGGATTTATTGTGATAACGCCGCAGCTATATTTTTCTCTAAGAATGACAAGTATTCTAATGGTGCTAAACACATGGAACTGAAATACTTTGCCGTTAAAGAAGAAGTTCAGAAACAACGAGTGTCAATTGAACACATAAGCACACTGCTCATGGTTGCAGATCCATTGACAAAAGGATTACCACCAAAGACATTTAAGGAACATGCTAATAGAATGGGTATTGAACGTAGCACATAACAGTTGCTATTTTTATGAAATAAATCGCATTATGTTGTTTGTTTTATTTGACACTTTGAGATCTTAATAAAGGTGTTTCTATTTGATAAATCTTGTTCTAAATGTGTACGTACATGTATGAGAATAAAATGTATGATGACAGGAATAGTCTCTGACAAGGGACATTATTGTTGGACCTTATGAACACACTCCTTTCTTACAGACTAATTAAATAGGTTACTGATGTTGTGGTACATGAAAGGGACTATGTTGTTTTATTGACATGGAACCGTCATGACTCGCATTACTAGGTTGTTTAATTATAATATTATGATGACCCACTGAAAACCAAGATGAATATGACTTATGGCGCATCTAATGTCTACTCTATTAAACTCTAACGTTAAGCTATCATATGTGCCAAGTGGGAGAATGTAAGACTAATTTCCTAAATCAGTTTTTAATGAACCACATGATGAGACACATGTGCTGGTAGCAGTTACGTTTTTCACGGAGTTCTTGCTAACGAATTCAGGGGAATGGTCTCGAATCTCCTATGATGATGGACAAGTGGAGAATAACGGTCTTGGAGAAACCGGTCCTCTCTCCACCCATAAAAGGAACCTTCAGAATACCCATCGATTGATATCTGAAAGAGTGTATTGGAAAAGGGTAAGAGAGAGAAACAGGTTTTCTGTTTTCAAGAAGGCTAAAGCTGAGGATTTACTGTGCTGAAGACTGAAGCAAGGGTTTACTGTTCATACATCTGGCAGCAGAGGATTTACTGTGCTGAAGCCTGAAGCAGTGAGGGTTTACTGTTCTGAAGATCTGAAACAGTCAGATATCTGCAAAAACAAAATGGAGTCAGGTAATAAATAAATTCATGCTCAAATTCTGCTTTATATAATGCTGGTAAAGAACCTGAAAGTTCTAGGTCTTGTAATCAAATAACTGATATTGATTACTAAACAGATTATGAAAAACTAACAATACCATGACGGTTGAAGAAGAAATCAAATTACCTCAGGTTCACGCCATGAATAACTTCAGAGCGTCAACCATGTCGTTTGGGTCGTCAACCATGTAGTCATTAATACGTAAAGGAGTCTGTGGACATGGGGAGGCTATGCAGTCATTAATACGTTAAGGAGTATGTGGACACAGGGAGGCTCCTCATAGGTTGATGACAGACGACGAAACCTGCATAGGAACCAACCCCTTAAATAGCACCTTCGGTGTAACTAGCATATTCCAAAACAAAAACAAAACAGGGAAATGAAATATTGAAGAAAACTTTAATATCTAGTAAAATGAGAGAAAGTGTGTGTATATATATAATATAATTTTATGTATTAAAAGTGCAAGTCTAACTAATTTATATAGTTATAGTAGTTGATGAAATTGAAAGGAAAACTCTATTACAAGTACCAATAAGCAATAAATAGAAACCCATGTAAAGGATGGCAAGTAAAATGAAATGTAAATTAATTTGTCATACTAGAAAGTATACATAGGTGACTAAAACAATAAAAGGTTAGGTAGTGATCAAGCTTGACTCTAATCATATTGGAAATCAACATTGGTATTTTCATTTGGTATGGGGTGTGTAGGGATTGAAGGTTGTCATTTTGAAGTGCAGAAGGGACAAAAAATGAAGGAGTGCATTTCCTTTTTTCGAAGTGAGACATATGAAACGCATTTCATCTTTACATAGCATTCGAAGGAGAATGATGATGCAATTCACATTCCTTCTAATGTTGTAATGCATGGCATTGTTGTGAAGGTCAAACATTGTTGTTCATTGTTACCAATGGCAATGGTTGACATTGTTAATGCCAATCCTTGGGATTTATGGATAGTCAATGCCCAGGCCAACTTGAGAGGGATTTGTTTCTCGTTACTTTAATTTATGGGTGGAATCAATATGTGCTTAGGTTGATATTGGTCCCATGGAGGCCTAATGTAATTATCAAGTGGCATAACATCATAGAATGGTAACTTAGGAGGGATAGATTCAAGTGTGTATATAATTTGTATGACCACTCCAAGTGCACCATTTACTAATCTTGATTGGATCCATAATTTGCAAGATAACGTTACTTGCTTCCCTACACATAGAAGAATTTACTTTTCTAGTTGATAGTCATCATCTTATTGTGCATTTGAACCATTGGTGAAATTTGTGACAGATCCTGCAATAAGCATAACCAATGCTTGGGCCATGTATTTGTTATGATTGTTTGCAAGATTGCTCATTGCAAATCGAATTCTAATAATACCAATCAAGAAAATGTCAAAATCAACATCATCAATTGATAAATGTAATTTTAGTAAATAGTGCATGATTGGATTTCAATTATGACAAACAAGAAAAATGTTGAGATTGCATAACATTTAACCTTCTTGCTTAAATATTGAACATTAAAAATATATATATTGTATTTTAGTAAATGTATATTTGAGATAGCATTGCAAAATGATGACATCTAAAGTTAATATACTTGAACTTTATACAACTATATTAACTTTACAAGTCTTACCTCTTTTGTATGTCATCCTTTTGTAATGTTATCTTGCAATTTATGCATTTAGTATAAATGTAAGGTATGTCATTTTTACAAAGCCATAAATAAGCGTGCATTGAGTATAAATGTAAGATATGTCATTTTTACAAACAAATGTTGTAGGGAAACTTAGTCCGTGTTTAAATAAAAAAAAAAGTTAAATAATTAAATTACTTTATTTTTGGAATGTTAAATTATGGTTATGTTTTGGCATTGGCATTCTTCTAATACTCATGATAAAATTTGTTATGAAATGAATATCAAGTGGAAGTAAATGCAAATTTAGATATAATGATATTTGAAGTAGAGTTTAGATCTAAGCGAGAGTTCTCTACAAAGGGCTTAACAACCTCCTAGGCTTTCCAAAAACTCTGGTTGAAAAAATTCTCAACAATCTTAACTTTGGCAAGGATGAATAGAATGGTCTAAAAGAATAGCCTTAATTGAAATGATGCCTTAGAAGGAACTATCAAGTTTCAATTTTTATGTTAACTCAAACCATTGATTTTGCACAAAGATTTTATGATTGAATCCATGTCTTGCTTTTGACATGCGCCCATACTATATTGGCATGCAACAAATATCTCCACACATTTTGTGGAATCCTTTACCCTAGCTAGAGGTGGTATATAAAAAGCTTCTAATAGATTTTTTAAGATGTTTGTAAGCCACTTTCAATGAAACCCAAAAAGCAGAGTAGTAAACATAAGTAATGGCCAAGATCTTCTTGCATGTAGGTGAAACTTGGAAGCCAAAACCAAAAGTTCCATTATCAATTTATCAATTTTCTTCTCCACCCTCTCTATAACAACCTTCGACAACTCTACTTTCTATCCCACAACTCTACTTTCTATTAATTAAAATAAATGTGTAAAACATTATACTCTTTACATTTTACCATTTTCTTTTATTTATAGTTTTAATTACATATAAAGTTATCTTTATAATTTTTATCAAAATTTAATGATTATATTGAAATTGCATATTAAACTATAATACAATTGTTTTTAATAATATAATGTTGATCTTAACATTATTTTGTTATTATTTTAGTAAAAACCTGTAATTAAAAAAATAAAAATTAAACAAATTTCAAATTGGAAAAAACATAAATACTATGGGAGTAAGAATATAATCATAAAAGACTTTTGGAATATAGTTTAAGTGTATAATATTTGTTTACTGGAACACGTATTTGATAAAATGACATTGTAATTGTAACATCCCCGGTAACTGAAACACATGAACGGAAATAAGCTTAATACCACAATTAATATATTTAAAATAAATGTTTTTTTAGTTTTAAGGTTTAAGTATTAATGGAGGAAAACCGTTAGGCTTGTATTGAACTTGGAGAACTCGACTTCATGTGACGGTTACGCGTGTGGAGGGAGAATGGGGAATTACTCCCTTATGGAAGTAGTTATTAGGATTTGTTTAGGAAGATACGGCTAGGTTAAATAAAGAGAGAGAAAAGCAATCCATAAGAATATCTCTGGAAAAAGAAGAGGGATAACTTTTTTACTCAATGCACAGTGTTCACATCGAGTTCAAGGAGGAGCGTTTTCCCAGCTATTGGTTGCAGGTATGTTTTTCTTTTACAGGTATGTTTTTCTTTTAAACACATATCATTTTATATTTAGTTGTGAGTTTGTGGATAAGCACACAGGCCCAGTTAATGGGGTCGCGAGTACTCTTTTAGAAACCCGAGAATGAGAGAGAGAGCAGCCTCTGCTGTTTTATTTTCTTGATTTCTCTAAAGATTGAATGTGGCATCTAAGCTTTCTTTTTTCCGGTAGAGTTGAAATTCATTGGTACATATGGGCTGAAGGAAGTAGGTGTGAAAACTTTGGCAATAGATTCATTATCTTCTCGTTATCATTTTGTGTTATGTTTAAAGATATGATGATTTTTCTTGATTGCATCCTTGTTTAATATTAAAGTTATTACACAGAGTAGATGCCTCTCCTGTAGAAAGTCGACTCTCATCTTTTGATGATTGCTGCATAATATATTATTTTACTTGTTTAATATTAAAGTTATTACACAGAGTAGGATGCCTCTCCCGTAGAAAGTCGACTCTCATCTTTTGATGATTGCTGCATAATATATTATGTTACTCTGTAAAGGGGAGTAGACTCCGAGCGTTATTGTTTTGTATGGTCTCTGTATAGAGAAGGAACGCTCTCAGTAATGAGAGTCGTTGCATTTTTGCATACCAACCTTTTATGTGGTCGTTGTATGGCTACATTCGTATCCATCGTTTTTGGCAATTAATTGCTAATAGAGTAGAGCGTTCATCTTTTGTTGTTCACTGCATTTTGTTCTTTTATTTCTCTTATTGGAAGAGCATGGGCTTTTTATCTATTCATTATCCTTTGTTAAAGCGTAGAAGGGCATCTTGTGCATTTGTTAATGCTAAATTACTTCCTTTGGATTACTTCCTAAATTACTTCCTTTGGATGCTAAATTACTTCCTTTGGATTACTTCCTAAATTACTTCCTTTGGAGGCTAAATTACTTCCTTTAGAAGGGCATCTTGTGCATTTGTTAATGCTAAATTACTTACTTAATTGTAAATATTGGTGAATGAGAAAATGAATACATTATCTTACTAACAATAGCTTCATTCGACGTACCTATGCAAGACATACTTATGTTATTTTACTGATGAGTAGAGTGCAACTCTATGTATCGTTGTTGAATGTTTTGCTAGAAGAGTTTAGTGCATAGTGAGTTTATTTATGATAAATAATTAATGGATACATTGTCACAGCCCCACTTAGCCGAGCGCTCTTGACTCGCTAAGAGGGTGTGCGGCACCGTCTAGCAACCTCTCAAGGGCTTGGCCAACTTGATGTTAACTAACGGACTACGCCTACTCATTATGCGGAAACATGTTATATCATTAACTTAGTCATTCATACACAAATGCAACAACTGTAACAACACAAGAAAGTATGGAATGGTGCGGGTTTCCCAATGTAGAGCCCGTCTTCAATATTTTCACAAGTAAAACAGAGATGCCAAAACCAGCCACTCTCTGGGTGTGCGCCCAACTTGGGTAAAACACACTTTTACAAAACTGGAAAAACCCAAGTCAACCTCCACCGAGCGACTAACTTGGCTGTTGAAACGACTACTGCAAACCCTCACTGTGTGCTGCTGCCGCACCGCAGAAAACCCAAAAAACATGCCTCTGTCTGAACTTAGCCTCTGTCGCAGTCCAACTGTGCACTGTGCCAAAAACGGCTGCCTGCGGTACCCCTGCGCGGATGCCTCAGAAACAAAGGTGCGCTTTAGCCAAGCGCACTGTTCACATGAACTTTTCCCTCCTTGGATTGCTTGGATGATTTTGAAATGACTTGCACTTCGTTTATTTATAGCCTTCTAGGTATCTTGCCCATGTCAACTTGCCATCTTGCTTACCGCACAAGTCACCCCTTGCCGGTTCACCAAGTCAACTTGAAAACACCCTTGGCCCACTTAACTGTTCTGTAGGTGTCACTGCACCAAGGTGAACTTTGACCAGGTGTTCACGGGTCCACTTGCCGAAGCCTCTAGAGTGTTGCGCGCACACTTTGCTGGTGAGCTGCGCGCCTCTTTATTTTGACCGAAGCACCCATCTCTTTGACCGTCGTTCGTCGCTAACCGTGCCATCTCGCGTGCGCGCCCGTCGCCCAATTGCCGTCGTCCGCACGCCCATGGATTTGCTTACCAAAACGCTCTTTTGCCAGAGCGCCCAACTGTCCGCACGTCCATCCGCACGTCTGTCCGTCCGCACACTAGGGTCGCACGCCCACATCTAGGGTCGCGCGCTTGTTTACCGAACACCTTCACAAGTTAGCATGCCCATCCGCATGCCCAAGGGTCGCGCACCGCAAAGGTGTCGCGCGCCCATCATCAATGTCATCTTTGTCAAGGGGTGCCCGTGCTAAGTCACGTGGGCGCTAACCTTGGGGCGCGCCACATTCTCGACCTCCGTGCCGGTGGTGAATGTGGGCGCTTGTTATCTTTGCCAAGTGAGAGCGCAACTCCATGCCGAACCGTCATGACCACGACACCTTGTCCAGGTGTGCCACCATCTAGGTGCGCTGAAAAACGTGGCTGTGACATACATGATGTAGTTAAACTATTGATTCTTTAAACAGTTTCATAGGTAATCAAGGTTACAACAAGTAAGGTAAAAGTTATGATTAGCATATTGAAAGAGAAAATTAATGAGTATCATATGCAAGTAGAAGTAACTAATACATAACTATCAACATGACAAGTTAGACTATAAGGACATGACCTTGATTTCATGTAGATTATGTATAAAGATAGACATTGTCATGTCTAGATTATGCATTCTGTAAAATATTGGTGTTTAAATGCATTAAGGAAGAAACTTGTTGGCGCAAACCCAACCAACAAATCCTAGTCGACAGGGTTTCCCACTCTGTTGACACTTGACTCGCCCCGATCTTTCTGAGCACCACCCCAAACAGGTTTTACCATGTCCGGCAACACCCACGAAGCGGATGAAGTCTCACCTGAGATGTTCAAGGGAGTTTTGACGGAACCAACTTTTTGCAGAATAGAAGAGCACTATGGGCATCAATGATTCATCAACTAATTTATCAGATCTGACCAGTTGTTTACTCATTCAGAGAATAGGTGACAACATTCATTCATAGAAGAAGTAACCACATCATATAATAGAAATACCCATACTGTCGCACAAATAGATCTAAGAAAATAACATCATTCATAAGCAGTAAACATTGCATCATAGATCCATGTCGCACATACTCTACCATTGAATTGCAGAAACATAGATAAAAGACAAAAAGAGACAAAAGATAACAATATTTTAGATCAACCCTCGTCCTTTAATATTACTTCTGCGCAATAAATCACAGATCCAAAACAGACAGCAATTCAATCCTCAGTCTAGGATTCCCTATGATGAACGTGAATCATAATCAAGATGAAAAAGATGATTTATATCCTCACACTTACAATTCTTCTTCTATTTATAGGCTTACGCCTTTACATTCATGGTTCACTTCTAACTAACTCCTAACTGATTCTACCAACTAATGATCAATATCCACAAAATGTGGTCAAAAGTACAAAAAGTGACACAAAATATTCAAAAGTAGTCTATCTTCCACCTTGCACGCTATCTTTGTCTTTTGCGGTGTCTTCTGAGCTTGCGCAGCATTGCGGATGCTACGCAACTAACTAATCCTCAACCCCTTGCCAACAGCCCCCCAACATAATCTTGTGGCTCACCCTCGAGCCATGTCGGTTGGACATGGTGTACTCATTGATTTTTAGCTTTAAGTCTTCGTACTGCTGAGAAATTTCTGATACCTGCGTTTTGATTTTCTCAGCAAGGTCCTAACATCCAAGCAAATGCTGCTTTAAGGGCTGCTCCATCATTTTTGCATTTACTTCCTTCTTGTCCTCCTATACAGCCTACAACGCAGTGACTGCTTTTAGCGACAGTTAGGCTCCAATTTTTTGGAACTCGTCGAGCTAGTCACTGCATTTTTGTTGTCGTTCCTGTGCTTTTCCAACTCGTTGTTGTAGCTCCTTTATCTCTGTGAACCGCGTAATTGAAACAAGTGGTGGCATTGTCCTCAAGGCCGTCTTCAACGTTGATAACTAGTTCTTGGCTTCCTGCCATTGCTTTGTAAGTTGCTCTAACTATTCATCTTGAACGACACTACCCAAAAATTGTGTCGTCGCCTCAGTAATCTTCTTGGCATTTTGCTCCATTTCTTTGAACTGTCCTGCGATCTCGTCAATGAAACTCTTTCATTTTGCAACCTGCTCTGGTGGTGTGTCTAGGTAGACCATAGCATTCAATAGGTTGTTGTCCAACTAGAGCTGCACGATGACTTCTCCAAGTCACTTTGCCTTTGTGATTGCATCTAACTCCACCATGCTTTCATGGATGTACTACCAGGCATCCGTAACAACCTCTTCTACTTGCCCTCGATTAGCAAAAAGTTGTGCCTTCTCAACAACAAGGCGGTCAGTCTATTTCTTCAGCTTTGTTATTTCTTTCGTTGTCTTCGTCTTCAGCTCTTCCTGTGCCTTCTTTAGTGACTTGATTTCCTACGTTGTGGCTGCTGTCAAAGTTTCCTTTTCGCAGCGCAAGTACTCTACTACTTTCTGTAGCATCTCCTCTTCTGCTTGCGACCGCAAGTACTGGTCACCGATATCCTTCTGACAATCGGCCAACTCCCGGTTGGCGACCCGCTGCATGTGTACTAATGTCTAAGTGGACAACTTATTGATGTCCAACGCAACATGCTGTAGCTGCTGCAATGAGGAATTCATGTCCTCTTGTCCAGCGTCAATCATAGTTGGGGGAATCTAAACATTCCTAATGCTCGATGCTAATTGACGTCATGTCCTGCACTACAACACTCTCTAGTGCTCTTCGTGAAACAACATTGTATATGGAATCTAACTTGGTGCGTACCTCAGCAAAGCCTTCCTGGGCTGACGTCCTTATTTCTTTCGTTGTGGTGTCAGATGAGTCAATGACGACATTGATAAGCCGTTGTCGTTGCGCCTCCATCACGGATTTGGTACCATTGCTCGCATCTTGCTCCATTCTCCTCTTAGTCCTTATTGTCACGACCACAACACGCGCCACCTTTCTCTAGGGTCTGTTGCGACGTGTAGCACTGCTAGGAAGGTCACTTGGGGGTTTGCCTGCCCAAGCGCCTAGCCTGCAAACTACGCCTTCACCGATTATGCGGAAGTGATTTGCTTTTAACACTTAGTCATTATTCCAGTTTAAATGCTAACACTTTGCTTAAGCCAACACAGAATAAAAATGCACAACAGATAAAAGGGTGGGGTTGCCTCACAGCAGAGCCCCTAAAACTTGTATTAAAATGATGGAGCGCTGCAAACGCAGCTAATACTCCTGGTACGCACCTCCGTAGGCTAAACGCACCAATGTATAGAATATATAACAAAACACAGTGCTGGCGTCAACTGCAACTCAGCACATAAAACAGTGAAGTATCACAGAAAACCAAAAAGACAAGAACGCATCACCAACGACTTTCTACTCCTTGCTTCATGCTGAACGTCGTTTACTGCTGCGGTTCTGCTCCTTGTTTTCACCATGAAACTTGGAGTCCTTCTTGTGTGATATAAAAGATGATTTGAATGACAAATGCCTTTGCCAATATATAGGCGACTCTTAAGTAGGAGTCTCCTCAAAAGGTGGGCATGCCCCCTCACTATGCGAACCACTTGTTCGAGGTCCACACGCCGCACTCTTTCTCTTGGTTGACTTCCCCTCTTTTGCGCACGTACTTGGTGGCTTCTTTGGTTGGGCATTGGGCGCTCCCGTCCTACTAAGCATTCCTTGAAGTCCGCCGCAATGTGGTGTCATGCCCACCTTCTATAGAAGCTTGGTTCTCCTTCCCGTCTGTCGCGTGCCTTGCTGCATCATCGGGTGTCGTTTACCCATGCTCCTAAGGTGCCTTCTTCCAATGTTTGTGTTGGGTCCAAGTGTGCTGCTAACCGCCGAATGTTCCAAAGGTGTCGCGCTTGTCAAACGCGGGCTTCGCTTGTGGGTGCGCACCCTCTCTTGGTCCGCACGCCCCACGTTGTCCTGACACTTGGCCAAGATAACACTTTCCAAGCCTCCCGACTGAATCCAACGTGCCCACTTGGGCACCCAAGGTATCTTTTGGGGGTGGTGAAAGTGTTGCCCAAAACGAGGCCGTAACAACCTCCCCCATTCAAAATAGTTGTTGTCCCGGCAACATTCCCATGTAACTTAGGAACCTGTTGCAACTGCTTCCTCTCTTGACCAAACCGATTCGCAACCGTTTGCCGCAACGGTTGTCTCTTGACTGAACCAATCCACAATCATCTATCACAACTGAGAGTGTCTAAAAACCTCTCAACCATCAGTTGTTGTGCTTGCCACCTAGTACCATCGATACTTAGCCAATCCATCAATGCCTCCATCTGCTGCATGCCCCTAAAGCCAGACAAGTTGGGGCGCTAATCCAACTCGAAGGAACGAACGTCATCATCTCCGAACTACATTTCCCTCCGTGTTTCAGTGTAGTCCACAACCTGTCGATCCATGGTAAAAACCACAGTTGAAATTGCCAAATACTTAGACAATTTGCTGAAGTACCCCTGGCTGAATGTATCCACACCGTTTAATTGTTCATTGTCTAAGGCCACCTTTCCAAGGTGCCTTTGGCCTCACTGCCTTCATCATGGGAAGCAAGCCAACACGGTCGTCTCCTCATCCACCCGGGTCAAAACCGAAGTGATGCCACCATGCACCACATGTCAACATGTTAAGAGAAATCTCCATAGACTTCTCAAAATCCACTAAGGCTTCCCCCGAAACCCATCCATGCAACTCTTCATCAAAGAGTCGCCAAGTCTTGCTGTCATCCGTTTCTTGGATCCACAAGCCTATTGTTCCAACTTTTGTTCGATGCTGCGCTTCATTTCTTTGAGGACTTATCGCAATCATGCTTAGAGCCATTGCCAACTCTAAGACTTCAACCAATACTAATTTTTGTCGACCTGTCGAAGTCATCTCGTCATGCAGGCCCGCAACTCCCTTGGACGCATGTTCACCGCAATCCATCGCTGCTTCTACCATCTTGACTAGACTTCACATCAAGAAAAACTACCGTCGAGCATCACCTCTGCTGTTATGCCCGTTTCCAAGCCTAACCCAGCCTTGGTCACCTTGGTCATCAAGCTGTTGAGTTTACTGTTGAAGAGTGCCTTCTCCAAAAGCCTCAGTCCAGGTTGTCTTCTCAACCCAACTCGCCAAACTCTCCATCATAGCCAACTTTGGAACTATCTGCACCAAGTATCCATCCCAAACCTTTGTTGCGTTCAAGCTTGGAAACCTTCCAGTCTCATCACAAGGTGCCATTGCAACTACTCGGCTTGTCAAACCATGCGTGAATTCCGTGTTTCTGTCCAAGCACACTCCACTTCGCCTTCATCCGGCTTTGAGAACATTGTCTACAGCAAAGCATCAATATGCCACAAACACTTGGACATTTCATCCAACGAATCTACTAGATTCGTTCCATCCATCTCTGTTTTCTAACCTTGCTGCCGCAAAGTCTGTGCGATGCCGCAACTTGCACCACACTTGAGATTTTCCTGCTCACTCAGCTGCCAACTTGCTAGCAACCTTCGTTTCACCTTGGAACATTTAGCACCACCTAAGCGAACCAACACTTAACCAAATTGTTGTTATGCAAAACACACCTGAGAACACCTTTGCCTGATGCCTCTTCCGTTTGCCAACTCTTCACCGAATGAACCTTCCGACGGGTGAAAATGCACTTCAAACAGTGCACTTCAATACTACTGCACTTAGACAAAAACCTGTCCAAGCACACTTCTTTGCGATCACAGTTCTCCTCAAGCCCGCACCATTGTTCACTTGCGAAAGTGTTTTTCCAAAACGATCTTCTCAGCCAACCACCCCAATCCAAACTGCCTAACACACCTTCATTCCGCGCTGCTGAGAACACACCTCTGCGGACGCCCTTCTGCGGACGTGCACCTTCCTGAGGCCACTACTCCTGAGTGCACTATTCTACGGAAACGCTCGTTTCTGAGCGCTTTGGTGGAGCGCACACCTTCAATGTCTCCAAAATTTTCTCTGTCAAAACACGTCTAACCTGAACGCTGCCAAGGGATGCTCGCTCTGTGAGCGCACCCCGAATGCCTTCTCTCTGGTGCGCACGTTCTCTCTCAAACGCACGTTTTCTCCAACTGTTGTTTTTCCTTAGCACTTGCCAACAGCTCTCTTGCAAACAACAAAACCGCTCGCTTACAAGTGTGAAGCGCTCAACGACGTCTTCACAAAGGTGGAACACTTAACCAAAAAACCGATCAAGTTCCCGTCAACTCTGTTGAGGCACATGTCTTCCACCCACGCCTTCTTTCCGCATGCTTCCACTATACATCTTCTTTCTGCGCAACGCACACCTGCTCTGCATGCACCTTTTTCAACTGAATCACACCTTCACTTGGTGCACTTAACCTTCTTACCGAAATGTGCGTTTACCAGATGCACCTTCTTCTGGCATGCTCGCTGTCACTGAGTGCACTTTAACTGCGGAACACACCCTTGCCTTGGCGCACTTTCGTTCACCTGAGTGCACCTTCAAAAATGGCACACTTCAACTTTTCTGACTTAGCGCACTTTTGCACGTCGTCTGTACCTGCGGAATGCACCTTGCCATGCGCGGTTCCGTTTTCCTCAGCGCACCTTCAAAAATGGGCGTTGTTCACTTTTCTGCCAAAGCGCACTTGCTCGTCCTGTCATGGCCACAACAGGCGCCACCTTTCTCTAGGGTCTGTTGCGACATGCGGCACTGCCAGGAAGGCCGCTTGGGGGTTTGCTCGCCCAAGCGCCTAGCCTACAGACTATGCCTTCACCGATTATGCAGAAGTGATTTGCTTTTAACACTTAGTCATTATTCTAGTTTAACTGTTAACACTTTGCTTAAGCCAACACAGAAGAAAAATGCACAACAGATAAAAGGATGGGGTTGCCTCACCGCAGAGCCCCTGAAACTTGTATTAAAATGATGGAGCGCTCCAAACACAGCTAATACTCTCGATGAGCACCTCCGTAGGATAAACACACCAATGTACAGAAGATATAACAAAACACATTGCTAGCGTCAACTGCAACTCAGCACATACAACAGTGAAGTATCACATAAAACCGAAAAGATAAGAACACATCACCAATGACTTTCTCCTCCTTGCTTCATGCTGAACTTCGTTTACTGCTACGATTCTGCTCCTCGTTTCCACCGTGAAACTTGGAGTCCTTCTTGTGTGACCTAAAATATTATTTGAATGACAAATGCCTTTGCCAATATATAGGTGCCTCTTGAGTAGGAGTCTCCTCAAAAGGTGGGTGTGCCCCCTCACTAAGCGAACCACTTGTTTAGGGTCCACATGTAGCACTCTTTCTCTTGGTTAACTTCCCCTCTTCCACGCACTTACTTGGTGGCTTCTTTGGTTGGGCGTTGGGCTCTCCCATCCTACTCAACATGCCTTGAAGTCTGCCACAACGTGGTGTCATGCCCACCTTCTGTGGATGCTTAGTTCTCCTTCTCGTATGTTCGCGCGCCTTGCCGCATCACTGGGTGTCGTTTACCCACGCTCTTAAGGTGTCGTTTACCGGGTGTCGTTTGGGTCCAAGTGTGCTGCCAACCGTCGAATGTGCCAAAGGTGTCGCACTTGTCAAACACGGGCTTCACTTGTGGGTGCACACCCTCTCTTGGTCCGCATGCCCCACATCGTCCTGCCACTTAGCCAAGATAACACTTGCCAAGCCTCTCGACTGAATCCAACATGCCCACTTGGGCACCTAAGGTATCTTTTGGGCGTGGTGAAGGTGTTGCCCAAAACGAGGCCGTAACACTTATCTCCTTCAGAATGCGTTGTGCCTTTGGGTCAGTTTCTATTGACGACTCGCCATCGGAGTCATGGTTACTCTACTGGTCGGCTCTTCGTACTGGATCATCAGGTGCATCTTCTGGTGGTCTTGCTGATACCTCGTAGGTGCTAACCAGCTCCCGCCATGCTTATTAACCTAAAAAATCTCTCACTTAGCTCTACATGGCCTACACCACCCAAGGACACCCACACACGACCCTCATTTGACCCCATTTTACCCCCACACCCTCAAAAAGGCTTAAAAATGTGCAAAAGGGCTTAAAAACCCCTAAAAAGAGCCAAAATAGCTCTCATAGGGGCTAAAACCTCCAAAAGGGGGCTAAAACCCCTCAAAGGAGCTTAAGACCCCCAAAAGAGCTAAAGATTGAGTGAAAGGGGCTAAAAACCCAAAAAAGGGGCTAAAGCCCCAACTAGGGGATTAAAACCCTAAAAGTCTTGAGAAAAAGTATAAATAGAGGGGTGGGGGTCACTCTCAAATCATTCTTTCTTTCCATATTGTTATGCTGCTGGAGTGAGTGCCTTGAGACCATTTGCCTCTCAAGCCATTCACTCTCCCCTTCATCCATCTCTCCATTGAGCCATAGCTCCCCCTTTCAAGAGAGGTGCTCCCCTAAGCTAGGGCATGGTGGCCCATTTCAACAAGAAGGTATAATTGTTTTTCTGTTTTTGTTTATGCTTTGATAGATAGTTGTTTTCTAACAATATTGGTTTGCAGGTTCATTGCTTAACATCTTCTTGCAGGTTGGCATTGTTTACTTGCAGGGTTTTTTTTCTTTCCTGACAGTTGTATGCAGGGTCTTGGAGCGTAACCCATAACCTTGTGTGCAGAGGGGTTTTGTTTCTTTTCATTTCTATTTCAGTCTATTTCCTTTCTGTTTTCTTTGCATCCACCATCAGGAACCCTACCCTTCCGTCCTATAGACGGAAGGGAGCCATTCCTGCCCTGTAGTAAGGGAGAAATTTCTACTACAATGCTGTAGGCCAGTCATCAATTGCCGCCTCTAATTCCTCATATGTCACCTTATAAGGCATCGGTAACCACTGTTTATCTAGGTCGCGACGAGCTTGTACATGAATGGTATGCAGTCCTATGGCGAACCGAGCAATCCTTCGATATTTGGTTGCGGCCTCATTTGTCAGACGAGGAACTTTGACAGTTGCCTCCTACGACACTTCCCAGTATACCCAAAAGTGGATCGCGCAATCCTCTTGTCGACTAGGCTCCTCGACCCACCACAAGTTTTGATACCGTGCGCCTTTGCACACCTTAACAAATTCAACATCCATCCTTTGGTAGTCCTCTGGCTACATCCAAGCCACTAATGCGATGAGGATCAATAGCCAACTATATGTGAAAGGCCTCTCTCCGGCCTGAACTGCTATCTCGTCCTCTGTCAATTGGTTTAGCAAAAAGAGGGACAAATTCATTTGTACCCCTTCTGCACATTGTTGTGCACATACAATCATCCCTGAAGTCCACTGGATGGGGCGATTCTTTCTTACAATCTTGCCGACAAGAATACGTGCCCCAATGTGTACTGTGTGTTCATTGAAACTGTCTATCCGGTAGGCCCTCCCGTCGTGCTGCAAGTAGAACCTCTCTTTCAACCTTGCAGCGAGCCGCTTATCAGTATCCCTACCTTCGAAATATTGCGATGGGTCTGGCCCATCCTTTGGTAACCCTATAATCTTTGAAATCAAGTATATCGTGATTATAACTGGCGTGTCCAACCATAATGTCCCTCCATGAAAGCAGGCCAAAATTTGCTTGACGCAGGCATTTGCCTTGTTCGGTCACCCAAAATGCGGCATGTTAATGAGTCCCAGTAGCCTAGATTTATCCAATCCTTTTGCCTAAGGTTGCGGGATACGCACTATGGGCCCTCCTGCGACTTAAGGTAATGAATCATAGGGCTCATTTACGACGTCCTGTAATGCCAACAGGTCGTGGTCCTCATACTTCATATTCATTAGGGATGGGACAATATCGGTGTTGCACACCATCCCTTTTGGCAGTGGTGGTATATTCAGTTGATAATTCTGGTTCTTGGTGAGTCATCGGGGCTTCGCACTAGGTCGGGTTGGAGAGATGTATCCTCGGATGTCTTTAACAGAGACCACGCTGCAAACCGTTGATTCTACAACCCCAGAGCTAGATGGCCCCATCTGGGCGGCTGGATCTTCCTACGCTCTCACTGATGTTTGTGTCTTCCTTTTTGTCGGTGCTGGGGAACTTGGATTCTGTCCCCGTCGCTTCTTTGTCAAAATAGATGATGATCTGACCTGCATGCTGGCAACATCTTTGACAATCCTAACTGGTCTGATCGATGAGTCCCTTTCGTTGGAAATCTCTACTATGTCGGGGTTACTCTGCATCCTGCAACAATTCCCCACAGTCGTGACACACTCGCTTCTTCACTCTATAGCTCTCATAGTCCACTCAACAGGGTTGGAACTCAATTCTGCCTCAACACTCTCTGCAACTTCAACTTAGCACAATGGTGCGTTCAACCCGTGTTGAGCACCTTCTTATAACATC
>LPNX011020673.1:0-63132 GCA_001517045.1 Pseudotsuga menziesii | reverse complement strand
TCTGTCTTACAAACCCTAACCCTAATTTTTCCTATAAAATAGGGATTTTTGCCTGGCAGTTTGTAAGCCCAGTTGTACCCGCATTATTGTTTAGAAATAGAAAATATCAGGATTTGGGATATTTCACATCCAGTCGATCTATCCTTAATCATTACCAAATCAACCGCGGTCAACATGACCAAATCAGGCATCAACTACCTGAATTCGTTGTCGATTCTGTAAGTCCAACGGTCGGATCCGCCATCAATATGCATCACTTCAACAAGTGTCATCAATTAACTGTCGTAACGGTGTGTCATATATTGTTGATTTGACTGTGTCGTGACCTTGCAGCTGTCATGATAGATATTCCTAACTGCGATACTGACTTCTACGCTTGTGCGACCACTTCCTCCTGGTACACCCTCGTTTCCAACCCCATACTCCCTATATATATATAGTTGCGCAGCGCCTTAAGCACTATGCGATTCTGACTTTATCCTATAGGGCTTCAGTCGGCTACCATTCACTAGTTTTGGCAACATTGCTCCATCTAATTGCTGTAGTTGAACTGCCCCCCTAGAAGTAATAGAATTATGGACCTAACTAGTGCATTTGTAGCTTACCTGGATGCTTCAGGAACTTATTGTCGTATAACAACACCAAATCTCCTTGCTGAAACTATTTGTTCTTTATGTAGCGATCATGCCAAGCCTTCTGTCGATCCTTCTTGACACGCTGATGAAATCCTGTGATAAAGTGGTCTTCTTCAAGCTGTATCAACTGCGCTAAGCGCTCCTCTAGTGCTGCCTCATCATCCATGCATGTTGCTGCTACAATGCGTAGACTGGGAACAATGTACTCCATAGGCATGACTGCCTCTTTCCCATATACCAATTTAAACGGTGTCTGTCCCATCAATCATTTACAAGTGGTGCAATATGCCCATAGTACGGCTAGAATATTTAAATCCCAATCATCTCGATTAGCGTTACATAACTTTGTAAGCGCATGCTCCAATATCTTGTTGAAGGCTTCTATTGTTCCATTGGCTTGCAGATGATATGGGGTACTTTTCTTATGCTGTATATGCAACTCTTCTGTCAACGCGCTTATTGTGCGATTGATGAAATGACTACCTTGGTCACTGATCAATATCTGTGGGCATCCAAATCGTGTCACAATATTATGAAATAGGAATCTTGCTGCTGTCGCAGCGGTGCAATCCACAACTGGTGCAGCCTCCGCCCACCTTGTTAAGTAGTCAGTTGCTGTGATTATGTACCGCGCACCCATTCTCTTCCCAGGTGGGTTAATTGGACCCACAAAATTCACAGCCCATTTATCAAAATGTTGCAAGGTTACCTGTGGTACTAGCGATATTTCATCTCGCCGCAATGGTTTTCCAATGCGTTGATAGACATCACACATTCAGACATAATCTGTCGCATCATTGTGTAACGTGGGCCATTAGAGCCCTACATGAAGCACCTTTCTTGCAGTAGCATGACCCTCGCAGTGTCCCCAGCGACTCCCACATGTGCTTCTGCTACAATTTTTCCTTGCTCGTGGGGTAGGACACAACGTCGCAAAATTTCATTTGGTCCTAGCTTATATAGGTGTCCGTTAATCAACTGGTAATTAGAAGCTTTAATCACCAACTAATTCTTTTGGCTGGTTGAAAACTCCTCTCGTGCGATTCCCGTCTCCAAAAATTGGATTATGTGAGCGTGGTAGTCATCTGCCATGTCGACTCTAAATAACTGTGCATTGGACGGTCCTTCAATATTGGTAGGCTCTTCGCTTGTTTCAATTCTGGACAAATGATCAGGGCCATCATTCAAGCGACCTGACTTCACAATTATTTCAAAATCAAATTCCTAAAAGAGAAGTATCCAGTAACATATCCCCCCCAAACACAGGCTTATTGAACAAGTACTTCAAAGCAGAATGGTCAGTAAACATCTTGAAGTGACCACCTAAAAGGTAATACCTGAATTTTTGTAGCACATATACCATCGCCAGACCTTCTTGCTTTGTGGTCATATACTTTTTCTCAGCAAATGATAACTTTCGACTAGCGAAAGCGATCGAGGTGATCCAAATCTCGTTCTCCTGGTTGCGCGAGCACTACTCCCAACACAACAGATGATGCACTGACATGAACATGGAGCTCCTTGTGCCAGTCTGGGAACACCAGGATTGGCGCCGAAGCCATCTTGGCCTTCATGGTGTCAAAGCTTCCTTGACATTCTAGATTCCATACAAATGCAACATCTTTCTTCAACAGTTTCTCCATAGGGGCAGTAATCGCAACATATCCTCTGATGAATTTGCAATAATATTCGGTGTGCCCCAGTGTCGCTCTAAGCATCTTGACATTTGTCAGTGGTGGTAAGCTCAAAATGAGTGTTATTTTCGTAGGGTCAACTGACAATCCTTGCTTGCAAATAATGTGACCCAACAATATCCCAATTGGTGCACAGAAAATACACTCGGAGTTGAGCGCGATCTGATGTTGTCGACACCTTTCCAGCATTAGTCACAGGTTTGCCAAATGATCCTTGGTTAGACCATACATTGTCCAATCATCCATATAAACTTGTAGGAACTTTTGAATGAAATATTTGAATGTGGCGACAACAACTCGGGAGAATATCGCAGGCGCATTCTTCAACCCCAAAGGCCTCATTGTGTATTGGAAGCAGCCCCATTCAGTCAC
Source organism: Pseudotsuga menziesii (assembly GCA_001517045.1). Taxonomy (NCBI): domain Eukaryota; kingdom Viridiplantae; phylum Streptophyta; class Pinopsida; order Pinales; family Pinaceae; genus Pseudotsuga; species Pseudotsuga menziesii. Next base: position 60,431 of record LPNX011020673.1, on the reverse strand, counting down.
AAATGTCATTTTATGTCAATCTTCCTTTGCGATTCTTATCTGGTGATAACCAAAAAATCCATCTGTAAAAGAGTACATCTCGTGACCGCCTACTCCCTTGAGTACTTCGTTCGTGAATGGTGTTGAAAATGGATCATGCATACAAGCATCATTCAATTTCCTTAGATCGACACATATCCGAACTTCACTGGTTTTCTTGTCTTGGACCACCATAGGAATGATCCATTCCAATTCTTCCATTGGCTCAAAGATTCCAGCATCCAACATCTGATCAAGCTCAGCCTTGACTCTTTCTTTGTACTGCGGATTCAAGCGATACGACCTCTGTCTTATTGATTTCGTATCTGGATTTAACGAAATATTCATCTCTCCTAGATCACCCAGTATCCTCTTCATTTATGAGAACTTTGTCAGAAAGAGATCCTGTAACTCATGCAGCAAATACGCGATCTTTGCCATGGTCTCTTCATCCCAGTAGTCCCCAATACTTGCAAATTTTGGATTCTCCTCCGTCCCAATGTTAACTTTTATAATCTTCAGCGGCTGATTCATAGGATCAGTCAAGATATTTGGTGCTGTGACATCCCTACTCCCTTCTGTCTCTAGAAAATTGATATTCCGTAGCTCATCATCATCCTTAGGTTTTCCAAACACATTATAACATTCCATCATTGACTGCAGGGGGCAATGCGCATGTGGATCCGCAGGATATGCAACCGCTACTACTTTTAATACCACATCGCGGATGATTTGCAGTGCATTATGGACATCAGGATTGGCATTTGCGAAGCTAAATGTATGAGCAAAGCAAACTGTCAGCTCCTCCCAAGTGGTTATTTCTCTGCGCAACTCCGCTGATATATACCATGACCTTGGAATTTCATCCAAGGTGTGAATAAAGGCATGGACCCATTCATCCTTTGGTTGCGACGCCCACCAGGTTTGACAGTCCATCAGGTGACCGCTAGGGTCACTGCGCCCATCATACCGCCCAATGTGATATACTTCTGTGTCGCCGAAACAAATTATCATCAATCGTCGACACTGCGCCCATTCGGTAATTGACCTTTTATGAGTCACCCACCAATGTGTTGGAGTAGCCCTCAGTGCTTCCTCCAGCGCCAAAAATCGCTGTGGTGTTGACACCTTCTCTTCAAACTCCTTTAAGAATGTAAACAACTCAGGTAGTCCTTCGTAAATTGGTAATTCAACAATCTCAGTCACAACATGGCACAACGACTGTGTGATCAAGCTACACTTCCTGAATGACACTTCATGCATGCGATTTTTCCAGTTTTCCAACGTGTTGTTAGAATCAGAAGACGCAGAACTAGCGCTGCGCCATCCTAGTTTGCCGTTAGCAGCTGGGTGGATGTAATCTTCAGAAATATTGTAAGCATGATCCCATCCCTTGGCAACTTCATCTTTTACAGGTTCAATATATCTCCGTCCTTCTGTCGGATCCATAGGAGCGATGACTCTGATGTCTTGATTTTCAAATGTCATCATCCACTTCTTGAGATTAATCACTGCCATACTATTGTTGGCCCATCCAATCCCCAACAACGCGGGATAGGAAGTCAACATAAGTCTTCATACCTTCAACATCCATGACCAGGTACGATACTCGGCCAATACATTGTACCTTGGCTTGATTAGCCAATATCAGCTATACAGGGGACCCGCCTAATGTTGGTCTCCCCATTTTCTGCCATGTCTGCTTTGTCAAAATATTTACATCAGAGCCTAGATCCAGGTTGACTGAATCTATGTCATAGTCCCCAATGTGAATGGTAATGCGCATCTCTTTTCCCGTCTTCTTCTTGAGTAAAGAGTTTACTGCAGAGTCTTGCTACTCTTTACCTAGGCGATGCGACAAATTTTCAATCTTAGCTAGAGCATCAGGATCTCTCGCCAGCGATAGGCAACCCTCGAAGAAGTGCTGCAAGGTACCATGCCGCCGCGATGGTCTTGCCTCCAACAAAGAATCAAAAGCAGAAGGCATTTCATAGACATGTGACTTACAAGTATTTCTTTCGATCACATCCCGAGTTTCAAAGAATGTCTCCTTTTCAACCGCAGTGTCAATTGGTGCCTTCTTCTTCCCAGCTAATCATACCTACGAACAGGTACCATCCTTTCCTGTTGTGGCTCCTGCACGGGTGACAACGACAACGTCAGCATCCTCTGTTCTGGGTTTCGCTGAGATCGTTGTAACCATTGACCCTTGGTTCTGGTTCATTGGTAGATTTTGGTTTAGCAGTGGATTCTGGTTCACTGGCGGATTCATCGATTAATTCACAGTCTGAGTCTGAAGTGGAACTTGATTTGGGGCTTAGTTTTGCAACTAGTTCTGGTTCTACAACTGAGGAACGTTCCCTGCCTTCCATTTTGTGATTAATTGTGGGAAGTTCTCAATAGTATGATCAATTGCGGTGCAATATGTACATGAACACTATAAATGTGGGCAATCACACTGGTAATGTCCAAATACCCCACAATTGTAGCATTGGACAAATCGACGACCTCCTCCTCCTCCTCTACCAAAGCCTCCTCCTCTCCCTCATAATCCTCCTTGCTGCTGGTATTGTGGTTGAGCCATTTTCTACGGTGGGGGATTCAACTGCTGCTGAACATAGTTTGATATTTGAACATACTGCGGCTGCATTTGAGTCATCGACACCTGATTGTACTGTGATCGAAAGGAAAACCGCGGTTGTGGGGTAAACTATGGTTGTAGATGCGATAGTATGAACTGCATCTGTGGTGGTGGTGTATACTGCACTTGAGGTGGTGGCTGCACCACCTGAGGTTGTGGTTGTACTGCATGGTGCTCTTCGCCCTTCACATAGTATGAGCCATATGTTCTTTCCTGGAGGAGGTCATAAGCACGACAATCTTTATCTTCATGCCCAACCGAGTGACAAAAAGTGCAGTATAAACTCGCTGGCTTCGTGACTATCTTCTGCATGTAGCTACATTCTTCATGTCAATGCCCATCTACTTGAGATATGTGACACCACGGCACACCACTGCAACTTAGTGGGTTCGGTGCACCATATAGGAGATAATTCTTAAACTTAGGGAAAGTATCCTTAGTGTGTCCATCTACGTGACAACAAGTGCACCAAATATCTTCGCGATTCTCTTTCGCCTTCTTAATGTCTTGCAACTGAAGCGTCAAGTTCTCCAGCTTAGCCTGAATTTGGTTCATGCCAGCTGCGCTTTCTCCAATGGGTGAAGCTTCTAACTTCATTGCGATATCCAGATCCTCGCTCTGCGTCGCGATCTTCTGTTGCATCGACGATTGCCGGATATGAGGTACCAAATCTGTGATAAGCCATTCTTTGTGCTGAACATCTCTCATATCAAAAATGACTCTCAACATCATTGTCTTAAATCTTTGATCAAAATCCCAAACGATCTCATTAGGAAATTTCTTAATTTCTTTTAGCTCAGTAATATACTGTGCTTTAGACTTTGGTTTCAAGAATTCTTCAACTAGTCCTCTCTTAACTTCATCCAATGTTTTTGCAGGGGTCCTCGTAGGAACTTGTATAAAATTCATATACCAATCCAGCGAACGATCCCGAAGAGTAGTCGCCAATTGGCATTTCTTGACGTTGTCGTCTATGGACTGTCTGACAGTCCACATTGCCTCACATAAGAACGAATACTGCTCGGGATCATCAGTTCAATTTCCATGGAATAAAGGTAACTTCATGTCGTCACCCGCCATCCTGGGCCTTCTTCCTAGAGATGCTGATCTACTACTAGAATGATGCTGGCACGTCGGGCAATTGGACGTGGAATTTGTGTTTCTGCCTAAATGCGGAGTAGTGCACAGAGGCTTAGGTATGTTGCTACTGGGGTTTGATCTTATTGTTGTTCTGGGTGTAGTCTGGGTTTGGTCGTCCTCTTCGTCACTGTAGGGTCGCCTCGTCCCTTGTGGTATTTCTTCGTGGTCTTGCGTTTCGATCGTAGCAGGAAATTCCCCTGTCCTCTACCTCTTCTCTTGTCGAAACCTTGCTCCACCCCTCGTAATACCACTTTCTTCCTCAACTTCCTTCACAGTCTCATCGAAACTTGCACCCATCTACCCCTTACCTTCCCATTTGTCTCCCCCCTTTTGTTGCGGTATCCATTGCCTCCACACACCAGAGTCTACTACTCGAGGTGCATCTTTAGTATACCTTTTTCACAGACAAGCATCTTAATTGACAATTACAGAGACAACAAGAACCTACCTCTGGGTTCGTTGAAAAATTCCCTTTCTGCTCTGCTGTAGGACTTGGAGGTGTTGACTGCAAATTCAGTGATATATCCTTCCAGGATACTATCCAGCCAAACCTCAATAGCTCATGACACTCTTTTGTCAGTTTCCTGCAGCTCCTGGATCAATTCAGGGGTCCAGGATGTTGGCTCTCCTCCTTGGAAATTAGTCTTCTTATAAGTGAATTACACCAACCACTTGTATAGTATAATAGGAAAACCACAGAAGAAATACTCATGAGGACCGTCGTGTATGTATCTTGCCAACCACTTGTCCGTTGTCAGTTGGGGGTTTTGATTTTCTGTTTCAGCAAATTCTCGTAACTTCTGATCAAACCAATCTTGAATCTTTGGTCGCGTCGGATGCCACATATTCTCTTCTCAATCGCAACAAGGTCCCAACAATGGAACCATTTGTTGGTGCAAACCCAACCAACAAATCCCAGTCGACAGGGGTTCCCACTCTGTCGACACTTAACTCACCGCAATCTCCCTGAGCACCAGTGTAGATAGGTTTTACCCTGTCTGAAAACACCCATGAAGCGGATGAAGTCTCACCCGACATGTTCGAGGGAGTGCCGACGGAACCAAGTTTCCACATAATAGAAGAGGACTATGAGCATCAACGATTCATCAACTCATTTATTAGATCTGACCAGTTGTTTACTCATTCAGAGAACATATTGCATCATTCATTCATAGCAGAAGTAACCATATCATATAACAGAAATACCCATACTTTCGCACAAACAAATCTAAGAAAATAACATCATTCATAAGCAGTAAACATTGCATCATAGATCCATGTCGCACATACTCACCATTGAATTGCAGAAACAGAGATAAAAGTCAGAAAGAGACAAAAGATAACAATATTTCATATCAACCCTCGTCCTTTCATATTACTTCTGCGCAATAAATCACAGATCTGAAACAAACAACAATTCAATCCTCAGTCTAGGATTCCCTATGATGAATGTGAATCATAATCAAGATGACAAAGATGATCTATATCCTCACACTTACAATTCTTCTTCTATTTATAGGCTTACGCCTTTACATTCATGGTCCACTTCTAACTAATTCTACCAACTAATGACCAATATCCACAAAATGTGGTCAAAAGTACAAAAAGTGACACACAATCTTCCGCCTTGCGCGTTATCTTTGTCTTGCGCAGTGTCTTCCGAGCTTACGCAACATCCGTGATGTTGCGCAACTATTTGATCCTCAACCCCTTGCCAACAAAACTTGTTGATAGTTAGTTTTTACGCTTGTTTAAAATTACATTGAGAAAATAGAACCTGATGTGAATAACCTTTGCTAAAAAATGTTAGTATAATGTACAGGTACACATGTTAATAAGAAGTTTCACCGAACTAAAGAAAAAGGTAATGAAAATTGGCAACGACAATTCAAGGCTGTATAAGTAAGGAATAGTTTTGCTCAAGGTGCAAGGAAAAGAAAAGTAGCTATGACTAAACTGTCAATAAAATAATGCATTCATATTTTACAAAAGTACATATTGTTGCATCAATATTTAATGAGCATCCAAGTAGGAACTTGTTAGTATACAACTTATTTAATGAGATTATGATGTAACTTTTTTCTGATAAGAAATTGTGAGCAAAGAATGCAGGTACACATGGTTGCAAGAAGTACCACCACATGGGAATTTATGAGACAAACAAGGACAAAAGATAACTCTCATGATGGAAAAAGGTAACATCTACAATGATTGTAATTCATTGAATATTATGAAATGTTAGCAAGATGTTATCATCTGATTAAACAAAACACATATTGGAAAAAACATAGTTTAGATAACTTGACATGCTTGGAATATACTTGTTAGAGGTTCTCAAAATTCTATTGAAAGATTTGAGTATAGTAACTGTAAAACTATTAGGAAAGTTCAGAATTATTAAAATTTTGATATGAAGTTAAATTAATAATCTCTTGAACATTGGGTATGTTCAATGCTGATTACGATATTTCATGCATAAAATGTTTTTTAATATATGTCATTATGACTAAATAAACAAAGTGTTGTGAAACTTTCGAGCTAACCACAGGGGACACCCTAGGTTATAAGGCTCTTAAACTTATAAATGGAGTAGAAAATTGGATTGGTGTTGAGCTATTTGGGCTCTAGAACACCTAAAGTATTTAGTCCCATTATGCAAAACTACAAGGTGTAATGTGACTTAGAAACCGAGACTTAATTTTCAGAAAAACAAACTGAAATATTGAAATGGTTGAACACAAAATATTTATGAATTAAGTAGAGCTCCTTTGGAGCAACTTGGAGAGGTGTTAGCCTCTGAAATTTTTGATAAGTTAGTACAGAGTTTCTAGTGAGCACCCTTTGAGGTGTTAGCCCCTGTTGAGCGCTCTATGATGTTAAGTCCTAGGCCTAGGCAAAGAGCTACAAGTGACCACCCAGAGGAGGCGTTAGGCTCTTAAACAAAACTTCCAGAGAGCAGCGAGGTGAGGTGTTAGGTTCCGTATTAATATCTTTTGTGATGTTAAGATTTCAGTATCAGAGATATGTGGGTTTCTAGGTTTTGTGTAAAAGATATGCTTGAGAGCTGTAAAAAGTTGATGAAGGTTATCATCCTTATATCGAAGGAATATTATATATACAGGTTGAGGAGGCCTACATGTGAACCTGTGGTTCCGTAAGAAGATGACCCTCATGTAGACATATGCTAAAAGTTTTGAAAGCGAATTTCAGTCAAGAAGTGCTTGGAACATCAGTTCTATACAAGAGGTATGCATGTGAACGCTATGTTTGGTATTTTATGCATCATGAGTGTTGGATGCAAAGATATATATGTGGTGAATCCATGTGCGATAAATATGGTAAAGGGATTGTTGTATGTGCATTAATAATGTTATTGAAATAGTATGTGATTCAGATGCTGTGAGAAAATTATTGTTNAAATGATTATTTACATTGAGAAAACAAAGAGGAAAGGGTTAAAAGTACTTATATATATATATATATATATATATATATATATATATACTACCATATGTTTGGATGTCAATGTTAAGTAGCAAATCTATGTGTCGGGACATGAAAATGTAAGAATGGTTTGTTTTAATTTAAGAATGTTATATATGTTATACACAACTTACAACTTACAGATGTTGTAGGTACATCTTTGAGGGTAAATATAATCTTTAAAAGTTGTTATAAACAACAACAACAATATTTCCCAAAAGCATTCTTTTTTGTCTATATACCTGGTGAATATACAAGAATTTCATATATGCATATGTTTGTGTTGTAAATAGTTTGTAAGGCGGTGTGCCTTTAGTGGGGGATGTTTGTAACATCCCGGTAACTGAAACACATGAATGAAAATAAGCTTAATACCACAATTTAAGGTTAAGTATTAATGGAGGAAAACTGTTAGGGTTGTATTGAACTTGGAGAACTCGACTCCATATGACGGTAACGCGTATGGAGGGAGAATGGGGAATTGCTCCCTTATGGAAGTAGTTATTGGGATTTGTTTAGGAAGATACCGTTAGGCTAAATAAAGAGAGAAAAAAACAACCCATAAGAATATCTGTGAAAAAGAAGAGGGATAACCTTTTTTTACTCAATGCACAGCATTCACACCGAGTTACAGGAAGAGCGTTTTCCACACTATTGGTTGCAGGTATGTTTATCTTTTAAACACATATCATTTTATATTTAGTTGTGAGTTTGTGGAAATGCACGCAGGCCGAGTTAATGAGTTTGCGAGTACTCTTTTAGAAATCCAAGAATTAGAGAGAGAGCAACCTCTGTTGTTTTATTTTATTGATTTCTCTAAAGATTGAATGTGGCATCTAAGCTTTTTTATCGGTAGAGTTGAAATTCATTGGTACATATGGGTTGAAGGAAGTATGTGTGAAAAATTTGGTAATAGATTCATTTCCTTCTCGTTATCATTTTTTGTTATGTTTAAAGATAATACAGTTTTTCTTGATTGCATCCTTATTTAATATTCAAGTTATTACACAGAGTAGGATGCCTATCCCATAGAAAGTCAACTCTCAACTTTTGATGATTGCTGCAAAATATATTATGTTACTATGTAAAGAAGAGTAGACTCTGAGCCTTATTGTTTTGTGTGGTATCTGCATAGAGAAGGAACGCTCTCATTAATGAGAGTCGTTGCAATTTTGCATACCAACCTTTTATGTGGTCGTTGTATGGCTACATTCATATCCATCGTTTTTGGCAATTAATTGCTGATAGAGTAGAGCATCGGTTCATCTTTTGTTGTTCACTGCATTTTGTTCTTTTATTTCTCTTATTAGAAGAGCGTGGGCTCTTTATCTATTCATTATCCTTTGTTAGAGTGTAGAAGGGTATCTTGTGCATTTGTTAATGTTAAATTACACATGTATTCCCTTTGGGAGAAAGAGAAGTCGCCATTTATGGTTAAGTTATAGTGTTAAATTACAGAAGTAATTTCCTTTGGTTAAGCTCTTAACACCTTTATGGTATTTTTTTTATATCTTTCAAGATAGTTCGTAATTGTTTACCTTTAAAAGGAAGATATGTGACTTCTATTTGATTTTGGGAAAAATTCATGAGGGGTTATATCTTTTAACTTACCATAGACTGTTCTGCAATATTTTTGTTAATATCTAAAGAAAATCTATGCTTAGATTTTTTGAGTAAATAAAACAAAAATTAATAGAAGGGGAATGACATCCCTTGGTTTATAAGTTAAAAGGGTTATGTGCTTTTTGGGTAAATGAAGGGCATAGCCCCATCACCTTTGTGAATAGATCATATTAAATTACATACTCTTTGGAGGGGATTATATATTAAGTTTATGATAAGTTATAAAAGAAGGAGACATGCTGACAATATGTATATACATATACATAAAGGTGTAAACTTTAATGCAATATGATTCAAGTGCACAAAGAAATATGTATCTTACTATGAAGTATAGCATTGCTTTTTAATCTCTATTTTATAATTCCAGTGCCTTTAATAATACAAGAACATATAGTTGAGAAAAGAAAAATATCTTGCACTAATGGTTTAAGTAGCATTATATAGGTTTGAGTGAAGGGATGAATTAAAAATCAACTATGTACGGGAAGCCTAGTAAATTTCTAAATGTAGACTTTTGTAATATTTACTTGTTAGTTTAAGTGAAAAGAATGTGTATTATTACTCATAATTAAAAAGGGTAAGCCTTGCGATAAGGCTTTAGAAGTCCTCGAAATGTTCTTTGTAAAGAGACTTATAAGATAAGAAAGTAAATCGTAGCGAATGAGCTGCAGAATTGTAACCTTCCTCGTTGAAAATACTAAAAAGATTAGCAATTTTTGATGGGCATAGCCCTAGGTTGGGGTGAACCACGTATATTGGTGTCTATTTCTTCATTTTGATTCTTAGATGTTTTATTTTTGCAATTTGACTCAATAGGAAGTATATGTTTGTATGAACATGGAGGTGTTCTTTATTTATGATTATAATGATAGTCGGTGATTTAAAATCTTTTCTTTAGGAGTAGGTAACCTTGTACTTTCATTAGGTTTAGGACGAAGGATGGTATTCATATGTTCATATAAGTTCTCTTTTATTATGTTTGATGGTGGTGTTTTCTTTTGTATACCACACTTTAGCATTAAAAAGGTATGACTAAAACTGCAACAAGCATTTGTTAGAACTGTGGTAATAATAATAGACATGTGAAAGTAGATATGGAAAATATGTTAATGTGCTTCATATACTAGAAGATTGATAGTTAACAATAATGAAGTAAGAGCATGGCATTTATATAAGCAATGGTCTCCATTAAAGAAAATTGATGTGTAATAATAGACACTTGAAGGTTGGTTGCTCGAATTTCTTTAGTTTACTATGTTGATGGTTTGGTTAGCATAAATCCCATATTATTAACCACACTTTACGTAATAAAGAAATCATTGTCATTAAATTGATTTACATATTTATGTGAAAATAATATATCTTACTTATGATCATAAATGCTCATTGAGACTAACATATTTGGTTATTTTGAGACATGGTAAAAAAAACCTCTTATTCTTAAAAGCACCATGTGGAAATTGGGTTCATTATAGTAATATACATGGTTTATGTTGGTAGATAGCTCTATTTTCAAATAAAGAAAGATTAAATACTAATAATAGTTAGTTATTATAAAATTTCAAATTTTCAAATAAAGAAAGATTAAATAATAATAATAATAATAATAATTAATCATTATAAATTGAGAAAATAGAAAATAACCTCCATTCACCAAATAATCTAAATGATCATTTTTCCTATCGAGAAAAACCATACGTTCTCAAATTAATGTTGACTGATGTAAATGACCATTTTTCATGCCCATAAAAACTTGAAGTTCAGAAATAGAAGAAAAAAAGGATGGGCAATTATTTTATGGAGAAGAAGAAAAAGTTATAAAAAATGCATAAGATGATGAGGATAAACCAGTAAGGTTCCAGCAAAGAAGAAATACCTGAATTTAAGGAGAATCTAAAAATGAAAAGAGCAGAAAATGATCCTCATTTAACATAATTAAAAAAATAGAACTAAGCAGTGAACTAAATTCTAGATATTTGCATTTTGTTTGGAGGTTTCTATCAATAATTGGCAAAAATTGCAATTTCTATTTTTAGAATTGCAATTTTGACTATAGAAATGGATTGCCCTGATTACCTAGAGGTGATTACCTAGGGATAATCCAGGCAAATATCTGGTGTTGAAAAAAACACCAAAATCCTAATGCAATTTGTCTGAAGTTTAGCTAACTCTTTTTAGATCCAAACAAATTTGAAGTTCGACAGTTTAGAGAACACGCTTTGCTACCTTTTTGAAATCTTCAGTGGTCCGACAAAGTGTAATACAATGATTTAAACTAGCAATTGCCCCAAGGAAGGTGCAATAATACGTCGTTAAGGTAGTTGCTAGCGGGTAAGCGAGGAAAAAAATGTAACATTGAAGTGAGCAAAAAAAAAGAGGAGCACTTCAGTGTATTGAAAAATCAGAAAATTAACAATTTAACAGTACATTATATAGTGAAGATGCCATTGCATGGGAGAAACATATCTGATGAAGAAAAGAAGCCAATGTGTAGTCATAATCTAGAATTACTTGCTGTGCTGCCCATGTGGTTCCAAAGTTCATAATTGTGCTAGCATAGGTTGTCAAAGCAGCTTGGAAAACAAACATTTGATGACAGTTTATAAAGTTCTAACTTCTCACATTAACGAAAGTCCTATTCAAGGAGTAGACATTTTGGCCAAAATGGTACAAATTTGAAGACATTTCCTACACTTCACAAATACAGAAAAGAACATCAAGAAGAGTAAAAGCAAAGATTTCAGTATATATATACATTTGATAATTCAAGGTAATAACACAGTGTTAGTGAACACTCTTGACAGTGTATGATAAGTAGCCAAACTAACGAATATCAATCCATCATACATCAATTGACACAATTGAAGACAATATCAGTACCCATGATACTGTTTTAGATGATACAATGTGCTGCCAGCCATGATTCCTTATCATCCAATCCATCAATAGATGATTGAAACAATTGCAAACAAAGTATTTATCAATAATTACATCTCTAGCCAAAACCTGTAGATTCTGGAATCTTAACAAATCTACAGATTCTGGAATCTTCTACAATGGAGCATAGAGGTACTGTTGAGTCTCCGAAAGATTTGGCAGTTAAATTTGGTGCCCATGAGGCATCAGATTCTGGCCCTATTAACGGAAAACTGGCATTACAGATTGCAAGCCTGGCAAACTCTTTTCCACATAGCTTTAAATTGTTTCCATACCTAAATCCTTGTTGCATTTGTGTAGAACCTAAAAAATACAAGAGAAACCACACTATATCAACCCATTTTTGTCATAAAAATATACTAGAAACAATTCTTACACTCAAACATACAAATTGAGGTTCTGGTTATCCATTAACTCTTTGCATTTATGTGGATAGATGTGTAGCCATGGATTAAATCTAGATGGTGCATCAGGTATATTAAATTGTACAGTAACAGTCCCAACTCAAGTGAATCTAATATGCACCTTGCAATAGAAGGAAACCTTGCATTCATAGGTTCAAACTGAGGGTGCAGTGATCCATCAAATTTTCGTGTTTGTATGTTCCACTTCCTATATGTGTGAAAGTGCATTGAATCTGGTGCATTGGATACATTGAATAGGGTCATTAGCAGTCTAAATTCAGGTGACTGGAAATAAGACTTATTTGACTGAGCTAAAGCTATTGTCTTATTTGACTGTATAACTAAGGTCTTAAAAGTCTTATTTGATTAAGCTCTATTCAGGGAACATTCTGAAAGGTATTGTCTGAGTGAAGTCTGCTCATAGGAGCTATGACAAATTGCTGGGTTTCCAGAAAGGGAATTTAATTTACATTTACTTCAATATATTGCTTTATCATGCTGCCTATGCCTCCATTGCATCGCCCTCCATTGCCTCTAATGAACCTCCCTCCATTATCTCTTCTTACAATGCACCACCCTCCACTATCTCTTCTTCCAATGCACAACCTTTTTGTTCATCTATTACAAGCTTTAAAACATTTATATTTTTCCCAAACTAAAGATTATGAGTAGTGGATACCTAAGGAAGATAATATTGTATTAAGCTATACAAATATTGAAATTCCAATTATACTGCATCATTAATCAATACATAATCCAAGCTATCATAGTTCAACTATCCTATTTGGTTAAGTAAAAGAAATAAACAATGTGGCATCCCCACATTATCATATCACTAAATGTGATATACATCAGAACAACTGTATTTATCCTCTAAAGGGGAGGTGTCATTATTGTATGGCAGGGTCTTTCATTTTCTTTTCTTAGATCTGGGTATAGCACTAATTATTGACTTTATATAATTTTGTGTTCAGAGGAAACCTTGAAGAGAATCTTCATTGTATGTATTCAATAGTTTTGCATTTAAAAATCATGTAAGCATGCACAAATATTAAGTAGTTGTACATTTTAAGAATCAATGTCATTATTGTATGGCTGGGTCTTTCATTTTATTTTCTGAGATTTGGTTATAGCACTAATTATTGACTATATATTATTTGAGGAGGCAATGAGAGAGAGGTCAGTCATGTGGACAGTGCAATTGAAAGTGGTTATAGGAGTTGCTAAAGTATTATATGGCTTGCATAATGGATTTTCTCAATTTGCCATTCATGGAGATGTAAAATCTTTCACAAGATCTTTATTTCTGAATAGTCTAAGACTCTAAATCAGAGGTATACATCTTTTTACTGCAATAAGCATCAAGACTACTTTTGAGAGTTCTGTAAGCATCAAGACTACTTTTGAGAGTTTTGTGTTTCAAGATATCTTAGTGATTTAGAGTTGTAAAATTGAAACTTGGAATTCTGCACTAACGAAAATTTTCAACAGAATTAATTTGGCTTTAATTATAATAGTTGTTAGATTTTGGGCTAGCAATATGGGCACCAACATCTTCATATATCAGTTTCTGCGACTTTTTAGTAGCATTTGGATATCGAAGCATCTTAATTTCAACTGGTTGTTTTGAGATTAAGGCTATCCAACTTGTAATGTTTCTGTTCACTAATTGTGAGTGTAGTTTTAACAGGTATCTTGCTCCAGAATATTTTGTTTATGGAAAGGTTAATGACAAGACAGATGTGTATGCATTTGTTCGAGAAAATAACTGGAATGAAGTCAATCAATACAAGAAATCCCAAGAGTCAAGAAATCCTGATTATGTCGGTATGTTTTGGTTTTAACAGTTGAATCTCAACTCCATGTTTATTTATCATCCTTATGGGCTCATTTTTAACCTTCCGCGAGTGTTGAAACCAGGCAAGGCCAATTTTGCAGGATGGGAAAAGGAGAAACCTTGCTGATAAATGTTTGCAAGATGTTCATGATACAAATGAGATGCATGGATTGATGCTTGCTCCTACACTTTGTCCAAGGAAGACATCCCATTACCAGCATTGCATGAGCAGAGTAATTTATTTCTACTTCTTTCATTTATATATAATTTCTTACGTTTTTCATGCTTTTTATGAATTATGTATTTTAATGCTTGCATAGTTGCCGCCACCATTGTTGTTTGATAAACTTGCAACTGAACTCCGCAGAAGGCTTGAAAGTAGTTTGCATCTTTCCAATGATTAATTGTTAAATGACTTGAAAGTTTACTTCTATATTTCATATCCTAGATGTTCTTTAGGTTTTGGAGATGCTGGAAGTGATTCCTTGGGATATAGTGTGTAGTGTATTCGATAGTGCTGTTGATCCAGCCTGCAAAACCGTGAGGCAGGTACTGATTCTTCATATAGGCTCAGTATTTGTGTTTTTATTTTATTTTGTTTTGACCTGACATTCTTTCTGCCTTAAGACTGATTCCATCTATTCTTTATTCGCTTCCTCTTAATTTGTAGGTTGGAATAAATATAATGCGAGAGGAAGGATTTACATCATTTTACAGAGCACTTGGGCCATCTCTTATTGGCATTGCACCCTACATTGCTGTCAACTTCTGTATTTTTGACTTGTGAGTCTAGATTCTAGTTCGTATGTGTCCTTTGAAGTTTATTATTTGAAACATATGATATTCTATGTGATGATCCCAAATAAATCTTTATTGGGTTTTAAAGGTTTGAATGAATAAGAAGTTTGCATGATCGAGGCACATGACTTTTGGAATATCATTTTAGATCAATGTATACATTTATCTAGTCTTGCTTACTTTAGTTTCTCACACCTTCATTTGTTCAAATGGCAGAGTTAAGAAGTCTCTTCCAGAGGAGTATAGGAAGAAGACAGAGGCTTCTTTTGCCACACCTATTATTTCAGCCTCTTTTGCTACAATTTTGTGCTACCCGCTTGACACTACCAGGCAACAGATGCAAATGAAGGGATCACCATACATGACTATTTTTTATGCTTTCCCAAGTAAAGGGATTCTATTCCCAACTTTCTAAAGATAAGGGAAAATAATATCATTTCTCAAAATTTTCATCTCCGATAATTATAATTATACTCTTTGTTTTCTCTACTTCTAGAAAAGTAGCCATGGATAAAATATATTTCTTTGAGGAATGGGCTAGGTGGAGTCATTAGTTACTTTGATTCTCATGCCATTTTATACCGCATGTTCACTTATTTGAAACTCATGACTTACTGACGTTTGTGAATATGGAGTAGGATAACTGATAAGTTTGTTATTTTATGATAACTCATTGCATTAGTCTTCATTATGCATGTTCAACTCAAACAAACCATAGATCAACTATCAATAAGTCTAAATAAGTATTTGGAAGAATAATTTAGATTTTAATAAATCACTATGACCTCTTATCAATGAAAAGCTTAGAAAATTAACATTAGCATAGGTTAGTCTTGTAAAAAGACAATTGGTAATCAAAAGTATTAACGTTTTGGAGCATTGGCCATACATTTGTCAACGATAACAATGCGTGCGTTTGGATTGCGTTGACTGAAGAAAAATGTATTGTGGGGTTCTCTTAGCAACGAATCCGTCTTGGCTCAACTGGAGAGCGTGTGGTTTCCAACCACGTGGTTGTGGGTTCGATTCCCACAGACGGCGACGATCAAGATTGTGAGAGAGATTGTCTGGATCCTCCTTATCTTCCATTAATAGATACAATGCCTGGATCCCCCATAAGGGAACCGACCTTGAAATACAATCTAGTATTCTGAAGGCCCCTTTCTGCAACATCTAAAATAGTACCATTACTTTGAGGTGAATCTATTTGATTTTCACCATTGCTCTCTGGCAATTCCTTAAAGCCCTTTTCAGCTCCCTCTTTTTCTCCCATGGCACTTCGAAGGAAAGCACTGATGTCCCTTTTCTCTACTACTAAACAAACAATATTATCTTCTAACTCTTCCTTTTCTTTATTCATTTTTCCTTGATCTATAATTATTTTTTTCTCTGCCACAGTGGCTAGCTCTGACACAAACATTTCTCTAGGCAACGAAGCCACCAAATCCTTTTCAATGTCAAGGTCTTGTGATACAAACAAAGGTTCAGAAAACTCTGATTGATCATATGTTGAACCATCAATCTTCTTAATAATGTTCTGTAGGCATTCTTGTGCTTTAAAAATGTGATTCAACTGAGCATATACTATAGGATTATGTTTTTCTATCTTTAGTACTACATTTTTCAACCTCTCTTCTGTTTCGTTAGGAATTATCTTCAATGTGTGGTTTTCTTTCTCTTCATGATCAAGATTTTCTGACATCTCTAATTCCAACTCTGAGATGCGACCATGTTTGGAAAGGACTAGCTTTTGCAATTTGTCTGATGCAATACACTTGCTCCCCAGTTCTTCTCTAAGACCAATAATTGTAGCCTCCAGCTGGGACACTTCTATAGTAATTTGAAAGCTTCTCTGCTCCATCTACTAACAGACATCATTCATTCCTTTAGTAATAATTTCATTTTTCCTAAGAAGTTCTTCTATTATTTCCTCTACTCTCTTGGTTGTTCCATAGGCAATGGAAACCAAGCCCGAATGTTTTGAACTCCTTGGAAGCCCGACACCAAAGCTCTTAATGGCACTAAGTCTGCTAGTAATTTTTTCAGTAATATTAATCAGCTTTTGAGCTGTTGCTTGAATTTCTGACCTTGACGACTCTCATTCTTTAGTAGCTTCCTCCTTCAGATGTTGAATCTCATCCTTCTGTCTCACAAGATCGTTTCGTTACCGCAAAATGTCATCTCTTTGCTAAATTGCATCTTCTTTCAATATTAAAGCTTCATCTAATTGTTGTACAATTACTTCACAAAATGTCATCTCTTTGCTAAATTGCATCTTCTTTCAATAATAAAGGTTCATCTAACTGTTGTACAATTACTTCTTTTCCTCGGCAAGCTTCCTCCTTTTGATGCAGAGCATCATCCCTTTGCCTTGCAAATTCATCTATTTTCTTAAGTGCCTTATGTGCAAGATCCTTCGAGTAGCTAAATGCACTCTCCTGTTCATCCTTTGAGGTTTCAACGGCCTCCCTTGCTTTCTTTTCAGATTTGAGCTCCAAAAGAGCTGCCCTTAACCTCTCTTCAGAGGATTTAGAACATGAATTTGGCAATACAACTGGTGCAGCCTCCAAGTCTCCATCCTCAAAATCGCTAAGAGCTGCGTCCTCTTCTCCAGCACTCCCCATAGCTTCTGCCATTCTCTAAAAATCCACTTAACTTTGTTAGGCCACTTCCACTTCACTTAACTGTCCTAATAGCGTAATGCTGCAATGGATTTGCTGAGTGTACCATAGTGTATCCGCTACGTGTGCCAAAGGAGAACAATGGATGAGCAATCTACGTAAAAACTAATAGCAATTTGGCAATCTCCTACAAGAAGGTTACATCGAACACCCTAAAAACTAAAATGCTTATCTTCCAAAGCCTATAGATCCTTCTCATTCCATTGTTTTGTATTCACTTCCATAGTGTATCCATTGAATAATTCCACTTTCACCCTATGTAAACGCTACCGATACAAGAACAAAAATAAAGCACTACAACTTGACCTATGTCCCAAATAGCCTAATAGGTAACAGGATCTCAATCCTCTTTTGAATTTCTCAGAATACCTTAAACCACAATCCTAAAAAAGTACAATCAGGTGAAGCTGTAAGAAATGAGAATCACTTCCAGCAGCTGTAGTCAAATTTTCAAACATTAAATACCCTTTATAACACCTCTTTGGTAGGTATCAATGAGTTTCCAAACATTAATACAACTATTAGGAAATCTTTAACTTTTGTAAAAGGGGCCCAAGTTTATTCTTGACGCAAATTGTTTACAACAACAGGTTTAAAATATTTATTCCTTTGGCACTGTTTCAAAAGCAAGCACTACTCTTCATCTTTACAAATCGTTAGTTACATTGTAAAGAGTCCTAAGCAGTTCAAACATGGGCATTCAGGTTTCTTTATATTCTGTAGACAAAAATGAATATCAAAAGTCTTAAAACACTTAAAATTCTGTTTTGCTTATTATCCTAGAAAAAGCCTAGGAATATTTAAACTTTGTTCTGCTTATAATTAAAAGCCCCAGTATTATGTGAGAAGGCCAGAAGGCTCATCACTTCCACATTTCAATAGCAGCGCTTTCCCTGATGCAATTTTGTTGTTCAACAAACAAATATGCAACAGCCAAAACTAATGCACTCCTCTCTAAGTGGATCACTGTGCTCGAGCAGCAAGAAAATATGGCATGCAGCACACAGATCAGAGAATGCATGTCTTCCAACACTGTACTAAAAGAAAGTTGGCATTTCATATGCAAAAAAATAGTGAAACTTGACCAACACATGCTTCAATCCCCACATAGGTTAAATAACCCATCAAGCAGCAAATCAAACTGGATGAACACAACTCTAATAAACAGAAATCTACTCTCACAGACTAAGGATTACGCTCCAGAAAAATCCCATGACCATGGACCCCTCTAGTGAGAGAGTTCATGCCTGTACAAGCTCTAACATCATGTTCATGAATGAGAATGACCATGGACGTGAAATGCCCAATAAATAGAAAAACAAAAAATCCATAAGCATATTGCAGCCACATAAGATATCAAAGATGGTATTAAAGTAGAAAAGACAACCTTCTATTGGATGAACAACCTCTTTAATAAATAATAATGAAAATATGAAATCAATGGATTGAATAAGGACCACGCTTCAACCCCCTCTTCTAGCAAAGAACAACCCACTACGATAAGCAAAAACTTCCCTTTACATGAAGATACGGCAACAATACATAAATGGCAGCCTTACATACACAGGAGACCGTGAGAAAAGAAGAAGATAGAAGCTCTAATTTGTTAAGCCTTTCTCCCCTGCTTAGCACAAAAAACATTGTACTTGGCCTTCCTTAAGGGGGTTTTCCTCCTCTTGAACTTCTATCTTGCTAATTAGAGTTCTTCTCCTTTTATAGCTTCCAATCTCCAACCACCTTTCAAGAAAATAGATTTATAAAATACTATAAGCCTAAATAAAATAGTCCAAATAAAACCCTAGAAGCCTATAGGGAATAGTAATGCCTCCAAATATGTGGAGATCCTTGTTGCATCGCGATCCTAGAACGGAGTTGGGAACGGGCTTATATAAAATACTGTGGCACACGAATCCCTGTCGCCAATCTATGAGGGTAGGAGTAAATGTTTATATAATTATAGACACCTACTCTTTTGAAGAATTTACACAGCTATGAATCCAATTCTTCATTAACCTGGTGCAAATAGCAATTTTAAAATGAGGCGAGAATCTATGCTCAGTTACACATTCCAATTTTGCATTAACCTGGTACAAATACCCATGTTATACCCATTTTAACATGGGTGAACCTCAACTCTTCATCGATTCACTGTACAAGTACCGACTTTCACATGGAGAAGAGAGAATTGAACTTTACACCTCTCCCCCATAATCTTTAATCTTTTGCACATCTCCATCTCCCATGCAATAGAAAAGAATTTACCATTTACATTATTGTTTAAATATGTTGTTTATGAGAATTTGAACCTTGTACCTCTCCCATGACTCTCTTCCCAAGTGTACCTCTACCATGACTCTTTTCTCATATCATTTTAACATTATTGTTCATATATGTTTTCCAAAAAAGTTTGAACCTTGTACCTCTCTCATGACTCTCTTCCCACTTTACACCTCTCCCATGACTCTCTTCCCACTTCACTTTAACATGAGAGAGTTTGAACCTCATGGCTCTCCCATACCTTTCTTCCCATATCACCTTAACATGGGGTCGAGAGATTTGAACATTGCACCTCCTCTCACATGCAAAAGAAAATTCTTTGCAGTTTACACTCATCTTCACATATAGGTCCTCTCCCCTGAGCATTATGGAATTTCAAGTGTGGGCCTATAAGTAGAGATGTTGCTTTATTCTTTATCGATTTGATCATCTTCCATATGGGATTTTTCTCTCTTCGAAGCATTCTCTAATTTCAGATGTGGCCATATAAACAGAATTGAAGCTTTATTCTGCTTTGTTCTTTATTAATCTAATCATTTTCCCACGTGGGATCTTTCTCTCTCCCAAAAATTCTGTAATTTTAGATATGGCCATATAAATAGAGTTGATGCTTTATTCTTTATTGATTTTATCACTTCTTGAATCCCATAAGTTATAATTGATGAGGTTGCCCACAAGATATTCATTCTGTGAATTATATTGTACAAAACAAATACAAACTTTGTTGATTGAAGTCAGGGAAAATTGTATGTTCTGTAAACTAAATTTGGTTCTGATTTTTGGCAGAGGAACATCATACAGGCAGCTTCAAATTTTGTTAACCGGAATCACCTCCCACCAAGGCTGAAGGATCAGATATTGTCACATATGTGCCTTCAATTCAGAATAGAGCGCTTAAAACAACATGAGATTATAGAAGAAATTCCTAAGGCCATTCGGACAAGCATTTTCCAACTTCTATTCCTACCAACCGTTGAATCCCTGTATCTGTTTCAAGGCATTTCACGTGAATTGCTTTTCTTCTTGGTACTTAAAGTTTGCAATCTTTAGGAAGAAGCTGCAAGTTTGTGCTTTCATGTTATAAAATACTTCCTTTGGTTATAATTGCCATTTTAATTTTATCAGTATTATGTAGAGATGTGGGCTGTTAAGCAAAACTGTCACACATGGCCAAGTATTGACAATACTTTAGTTTGTGTTATTCATCTCTCAAGTATGGTCAATACTTCAGAGCTAAAAAGCACAAACTTGGGTTTCTAGTTTTTACTGAACAAAACCATATATATATTCTCAACAAAAAATTTGTAAAGAAATATACATATGTAGATGATGGAATGATTCCCCACTTTTGTGAATGGTAATTGAATAAAACAACCATTAACATGAAACCAACCAAATGCCTCGCAATATCGACAAACCTACTAAACTAACTCCTTCTGCATACACATGTATATACTCATATAAACACACCTATGTATATGACATGTGCATAAGTATATGCTTATAGATAGACATTCAGGTCTCTCTATACATGTATCAATATATGCATTTGAGTATATACATGAATAATGACTGTAGTTGTATTTTTGTGTCAAAAGTTGTGGAATAGACAGATGATCATAATTGAATGATACAGCTGACCTGTCTATAGGATATTGGTAAGGTCTAGTCAAACTTATAGGAGATTGGTTGTTATGATTCCAACCATTTACAACTTGAAGAAAGTCCAACAAAACTTTTTTTGAGGGTAAATCCTTTTGTTGTTATTATTGCACCTTCTTGAATGATATAGCTGACGAAGAGTTCCAAACTTGGAAAATTATGCAAAAAACAAGCATCATGTTCTTTGATGGGGCCTTGAAGGGAAACCCAGAGGCAACAGGTGCAACAGGAATCGTTTTGGATCCCAGTGGGCAACAAGAACTGCATTGCAAATGGGGGATGTGGAAAACTACAAACAATCAAGAAGAAGCTGTTGCTCTTTACCAAGGTCTATTACAAGTTCATCTTCTAAGATTAGACAGCCTCATGGTGGTTGGAGACTTGGAAATTATAATCAAAGGTGGTTCATGGTGTCACCCTACACAAAGGCATCGCTCTCAATAGATGAATTGATAGAATTAATTATGAGATCAAGAACTTCAACAACATCAAATTCTTCCATGTTCTTCATCATGAAACCCAGAAGGCTGAGGAAAGGGCAAACAATGCCACTGGCAGTAATGAATGGTGTCTTAAAATAAATGGGACCATCTGATTAAGCCATATCCCATGATCCTTATTTGAATAAATTGTCCATCAATCAAATCAACATGTGCAAATGGATAAGAGGCAGAGAGCTCAATAGATCAAGTATAAGTGGGACTCCTGAAGCCTTAATTTAGTTCAGAACATCCACCACACCTGTGGGAATAAGTCAGAGTCAAACACAAAGGTAATCTTCATCAATTCATGGTACATTATACACAAGTTGAAACAGAGAAGCAGAGCAATCTTATTTCTAAATCCGCAGGTGAAGCTATGCTAGCCAAAGTTAATTTCAAATTGCAATATCTGGTCACATATCTGGCATCCCAAGCAGTGCAAGCATTTGAATAGAACAAAGGGGTCTAAGGCAATTGAAGACCCTGTTATTTCTAATGTGCATGTGAATTGCACTGTTCCTTCTTTATCATTGAATTTGCAAGGTTCTGGGACATTAACAGAAAATACAATTTGCAGCTGGTGTGTTGGGTTGTCATCAAAATTTCCAAGTTGCAAAGATGTTGGGACGTTATCAAAAGCTACAGGAGTCTCTTAGTTCTCAGAAGGCAGCCATCCAAATTAGCAATTTTGTCATATGTTTTGTAAATGCCTGATGGTCCTAGGAGTCTCTTGTAGATTATACACCAGTAGAATATTTTATCTCAGCAAGACTGTAGAGGATAATAATATTCTTGTAGATGCTCTTCAAAAAACTTTGGACATAGCAGCAGACAATAATGGAATGTAAAAGATTCTAGACTCTGCCTGGCAGAGGATTTGTTAATACAATGTAACTGTTTATGTGACAAAAAAAATAAATAACAAGGTGGTCGGTACAAACCTCTATAACACGCATATTCGCATATATTTCTGTAACATAGGTAGTACACATCTGAGCATCTTTGTGTTCTGAATCAATGTCAATAAAATTCAAATAGCTAGATCGTCTGAATACGATACCTGCAACAGAAACATATCCCTAGATAGCATAGCATCTTCCTGTGTTAGGCCATTATTCTCCAACTTTATAACCTCCAGAAACTGCATGTACATTCAAGTAAACACAGAAATTATTAGAGTTGGATAATTTCCTGACTATTATTTAATATAATTAACATCTAAATGTAGAATTCAAAGGATGACAACTATAAATCAGTTTAATACCTCTTCATGTTCCACAGTATGAGCTAATGGGAGAATGACCTGGCCACCTCCAAAACCTCCAATTCGTGACGATAGAACAGTACAAGGACTTTCCTTCCAAGAGTTTGCAGAAAAAGCATCAAAAGTACTATCTGCCCATTCTGATCGATGCTCTCGCAAGAAACGAACAAGCAATGTTGGAGGCACATTCTGCAAGATCCAAGATATACAATCAAAGCCATCGTTACAGTTTATCTCTTTATAGCATAAACACACTGAGATTTCCAATACATTTCAGTCACAATCATGGAACTGAAATCCAAACCTGCAATAACATAGAAACCTTGGCACATATGATGCCCCCACCAAGAGCAGGAAGCCCATCAGAGGAAGCAAACTGTGGATCGAGTAGTTTGCTTGGAGATGAATTGATGAGAATGGTTACATCGTCCATTCCATCATTACCCATCATCGACCATCCATCATCTGTGAAGCCATTAACTGCCTCATTGAAACCCCTACAATAATCCATAACAGTGTGTCACACATAAATACAAAGATATATAGAAGGAGAACACACATCAAACTCAAAAGGAATACTCACTTGCAAAATCTCTGGCTAAATGTCCTTAATGCAGCAGGTTGCCTTCCCCAGCCAAGGACCACATCAAAAGAAACCTCTTGTGCTATTTGACGCAAATGGCGTAAAGCCTAATTAATAGAAGATAGTCAATACAAAATGTAAAAGGCATCCATCTGATGTTTGTTATGTGATGACGATGTGAAATCTGATGTCCTCTGTTATATATAAACTTAGGTAACTGCTATCTTAAAAATGCAACCCACCAATTAGGGAAATTAACTTGTTCCTGCACTAATTTACCAAAGAAATGAAACCCGTATTCAACAAGCATCCACATCAACATTTTATAAGTCATAAGTCAATAGAGTCCCAAGGTACAAGATAAGATAGGATGATTTTATATAAGTTTAAAAACCATCATCTTACTTGTTCATCCTTGCAACTACAATACTCTTCTTTCCTGATGATCTAGAATCATCCACTTAAAACAGATAAATAATATTTATAGAAATTCAAAACTCATGAACATTCAACAACTTGGCTGCCAGGAGATTCATCTTGCTTATTTTCATCCTTGAAACTACAATTCTCTTCTTTTTTCTAATCATCTAGAATTCATCCAAATCAAACAGATATATAATATTTATATCACCCTGATAGAAAATTGCTTTCTGGTTGACAACGCACCTGATCATTTCGACTAAGCCAATTCTTCAGCAAGATCATACCCGGCTTCAAGACCTGTATTTCACTTTTCCCCTCATGAAAATCAGTACTTTTAATTTTATCTTTGGTCTGGACATATAGAGAGGAGGATAGCTTTATTGGTTTGCCTTCACCAGTTACTGTATCATCTTTTGGCATACAAATATCAAATACATCTGACATAGCTCTTACTATTGAAGACTGTAAGTTGTGAAACTCGTGCTATACTCTCACACTCTTGACCTTCATGCTGTCCGGTATTCTCATACTTCTAGAGTCGATGCACTGTGCAGATTTGCCAACATCAACATAAGCTGGGGATTTTCTGATGTTTGGACTTGGCTCTACATGGAAATTTTGGAATTTTTCTTTATTTGCAACACAGGAAGATACATTTGCTTCATGAATATCATCTTCAGTGGAAACTGAAACATGTTTAGATATTTGTGGTTTATCAGTACATATGTATACACTAATTTAACTGGAAACATTTCTATATCACTTTATCATGTTAGATCTCTATGTGAAAACCATGGTGTTCAGCATAGACAAAATGCCACAAAAAGTAACATCTGATGTTATTGAAATGAATAATACTACACAGAAAACATATCTGAGCATTAAGTGAACTTTTTCATAGAAAATACACTTGAGAATATCTATTAGTTGCACAAAAGGTACAATCATTCATTCCCATAGTTCCAACAAACTTCCTAATATTTCTGCTTTGGAAACGTTTTAGAGTCACGTTCCTAGAAAGGAACAGAAACCCCTTGGGGGCATTGGTTTTGTTTTGAGATAGAAAACATGAAAAATATGGAAAGTGGTAACAATTCACAGCCATATATAAGGTATCACCTGCAGATATGATAAGATAACATAATTTTATTAATGTCCTGCCAATGACCAGAATAGGTAAGTGGGACTGAAACAAAAGTACATTTAACAAAAGCACCTACTAGAGTGCCCAGGGCTACTCCAAAAGCATACCCACTATCCAAAAAGATACATGGCAAGAGTGTGGAAGAGCTAGCACAAGTACTAATGAAGAAAATGAGGGAGCCAGGCATAGGCATAATGCTAAGGCCCTAACTCCAAATTTGCATCATAAATGGAAATAAAGGTAAGGGCACTAAGCGAGAGTCCCTATCACTCCCGGTCACTAAGATGGGACCAATGCAAAGCCTGGTGGTATCACCCAAAGATGCCAGAGAGGACCCTGCAACTTCCCTAACACTCTAGGTCATTTGGAATTTTTTGGAGATGGAACTCTGGTGAGCCATACTCTGTCCTGAACGGGCTAGCTCTAGTGGCTCAAAACCTAGAAGCTGTGGGTTCGATGGGATATGGGATGAGAGTTATGTTGTGCTTGAAGCCTCAAGGAGGCCCCAGTGGGAACTAACCTGACATAGTACCACTCTAGAAGTTGGTTCCATGTGAGGTCGTGCATATTGCTTACAGTCCTCAGTCTTCAAGATCAAGGGTCCGTATTGATTAAATAGGTTTAATTATCTAATTATATTCAATACACACGCCTCCATTAGATTCAAGGAGATACCAACAATCTGAAAAACAGAATTTTCAACAAAGTTGACACATTTGAGTCCAAGGTTGCTGAAGCACTTCAGCACCTTGCACAAAAGGAATTGTGGATGTGGGGCAACAAATCAGTAGCCAAGGGATCCTATGGATAACACATAAACTCTTTTAGCATGGAAAAGGAATTTTATAATTTGTGAACAGAAGTTTCAGCATGGAGCATGTTGTTAGGAATCAGGATTAACGGATTCCTGTTTCTGTATGGTTGTGTTTCCAACAGGATGTTATTAACAGTATGAATTTGTTGGGATTGATAGACAGAGTACTACCAGGCCCTAGGTTTTCTTGCTTGTGAACCTTCTGAAGGAATTGACGGATAGATGGAAATCCTAGTTTCCTATGCTAAACATGCTATCACCTGCTCAGACAATTATATATAAATAATATTGTTTTTTATTAGGAATAAAAGGAAATGATCTTGAATTAGGAAAAGAAAGACAGTCATCAATGAAACATATTTTCATTAAGCTGTAATTAAGCAATATAACTGGCAAAGGCTAGCAATATAACAAGTACAGCAAGACATCTGGGTGGCAAATGCTCACATATAGTTTTAAAAGACTCTAGGAATACCCTCCTAACTTTGTGAAATCAAGTCGACTGCTACAATTGTTGACATATCAAGGCACCAGAATCCAGATTATTCACCACCAAAAACTATTGTCAAGGAGTTCTTAAAATGTCTCACTCCACATTAATAAGCTTCTCAATTACTTTTTGACCATTATTTCTTTTCATTCTGAAAGGAAAAAAGAATAGAGATAATACTAAATAGCTACTCTGCATGATTGAGTCATTCTAGAATATCTAATCTAATAGCTTATTCAAAGTTTGAATGATTCTTAGAAAATTCTTACAATTCCATCTACTTCAGCATGGCATTCCTTTTGGACTTACAAATCTCTACCTTTTTAATTTGGTAAATACACCCCACTGAAATATGCTAGAGAGAATGAACATGAGACAGGTTTATAACTTCTGTAACCCCACCTTTCGACCAGCTGGATCCAACAATAGAACTGTTCTTCTCTGACTTATATTTTTAGCTTTCTCATGTTCCTCCCTCTGCAGTTCCTTCTTCTCCTGTCAAATCCAATGCAGTTAGATTCAATGGTTATAGATCAACTTCTCAGTTAGATTAATGTGCATAAAATGCAAGCCGGACACAGAAGTTCCTATGTTGCAAGGTAAAAACACACCAACACAGTGCAAGCTCAAATGTCTAGGAAACAGAGCAATGAAAAAAACTGAAAAGTTTGGAAAAGTAAGAATTGATGCCCAAACATAACACATAAATTTGGCAGTAGGGCACAATAATAAAGAATAAAGAATATTTCCTGGTCAAAATGCTTCAAAAATAATTCCAGTAAAAGCTTGATCAGAACAGATGGCCAAAACAACAGGTTTCCAGCTTTCACTCAAGAAAACATTATAGAGGGAAGAGCATCCACATCATATACAGGGAAATATACATGTCAACATACATGAAGCATATTTCTTGTTTTGGTGCTTGGTAAGCATTCAGTACAAGTACTCGAATTCATCAACTGTCAAAACCCCAAAATTACTGAAAAATTTAATTTTTTTTTTTTAATAGCATATATTCTTATTAAAAGCAGTCATTAACTGTTTGACTAATTTTATGTTACTAGAATTATAACTGAATGATCTTTTGATTATACTTATCTTTAAAGAATAGTTTCTTTTCAGTTACTAATTTGTTCTCTGTTTGCGACCACAAGGTGGGATTGTCATGAAAGACTGGGCTTACTTAGCTTTCGAGCTAACGCAACAGTTTTCATTTTTTCTTACAGATATACAGGTAAGATGGTCGGGTCGCTGCTAAGAAATCTTTAAAGTATTCAATAATGATTCTCTGTACAAAAATTATGTAGTAAAAATATATACATGCTAGTCAAATTTACCCGGCTTCTAAAGGTAAGGCTTTAAATATGTTTTCTTTTAAGATCTTACTGATAGAGAATTGAATTCTACTAGTAGAGGTGGCAGCTATTTCTCTGTCAAGAAAGCTGGAATTAACAATTTCTACGGAGTACGGAACCATTGGTTGTTCATACTGAATGCAAGTGTAAAATGCAATAGATATTTCTTTACTAGCAGCAAGCATGGTAGAAATTACAACATCAAAGATCTAATTCTACTTATTTATAGTTACTGCAACTTGTCATGATTAGATTTGCAACTGTAATTGTAAAATGATAAGGTAGTTTAAGTACCAAACTCATAATTTCCTATATCGTGAACTGAAAGGGTTTACTACTTGATACAAGTAACCTTTAAAGTTTCCTTTAGTATTTAAAATTCTGTATTGATTAGAATATTATTTCTATTCTAAGGTCAAAGATTTGCTGGTAAACATACAGATCATTATCATATTATTTATACTCAAATACCATTCACGATATTCATAAGCATACTATCAAGTCAAGAATTGCTAAATTACCCAAGCTACCTGTCAGATACTGACTTAATATCTTTTGTAATTCTTGAGCTTGTGATTGACAAAGACTATTTGTCAAATAATGATTTTATGACTATTAGAAGGATGGTTATCATACAAGCTAAAGACGACCATAAGGTCAGGCGTAAACCATGCACATGATCACTGGATCACTTAATTTAATTCCTATAATGTTATAGGTTTTTATATATAATTATTCCCTTACCTTCATTGGTAAATTAAGGCAATAGATAAATATAGAAAAACAATAGGTTTATAAACAAACTATGCTATGTTAATCGTTAATACTCCTCGCTCTTAAATCTTATTAACAACATTACAACTCTTCATATATAAAATATGATACCAACGATGGATCCAAATCTATGTTACAAAGTTTTCTAAACAAATATCTAACTCTCATATAGATATAGATATATGAGACCAACGAAGCACCAATTTTATAATACAAAGTTTTATAAACGTTATTCTAATGTTTATATGGTTGATTTTATAATGCAAGTGATTTGATTATGGTATGATAACCTTGTGGAATCCCCACGATATGATTTGGGTTGTGAAAAGAATCATTGGTGATCTTTGTCGTGGAACTATAGAGTTCCTACCCACTGCATGCTAATAATTAAAGAGGTTACGTGGACTCGCCTCAACCAAGCACTGGCATTTAAAAGGGTTTGACTCAACCCTAATCGTTATTCTTCCACTGCCTTCGGGCCTCCGTCTGCTCTGTGATAACCTCCTTGTCCACTCCGCTGTTTGCGTTGTCTGCTAGCAATCCATATGCTGCTTCAGCTCCTCGTGGGCTCATCTACTGCACTGTGTGGAAGGTTACTGTGTAGAATAGCTTGCTGTGAAAAGTTTGGGCAGCGTTGATTCTCTTAGGGTTTTCTCCATTAGCAACCCTCGCTCGAAGTCTTTAATGTGCAGGCCATTGCCTTAACTTAGTGCTGCCATTCGTCCTCCACCTGGGCAGGTTACCCATCGCTTCAGCGAGCTCCTTCTCTTCGGTGGTAAATGAAGGGTTTACCCTTCCTCTTGCTGGTGGTTGTATTGTTGTTTTTCAGTGGCCAAATTTCTATAACAATTTAAGGTATGTTACAGAGTTTTCAACCAGTTTCTTTTTCATAGTAATAGCTTAGCCATCAATCATTTAGCAAGGTTTTTAATATTTGGTTTAACTTTTGTTGCAGGGATTGGTCTTCTCCTCTCGACGTGGATGGTGCGAGAATTCAATAGCTACTACTCCCGATAAGCCTGGTTTTACCCATGGCATTCTCCTCCTTGCTGGTCCTTTAGGGCAGTTATGGGTTTGGCTTCAAGGTGTGTAACCCTCGCGGTTACTTGGGTTCGGTTAGCAGACCTGCTTGCTATTAAAAGAGTTTCGACTCTTCGTTATCAAGGGATCTTGGCTGAAGTCGAGACTGTTGGTTTTGGGTCTTTGTTAGAATACTGCATAACGCATGCATATATAATTATTGTACAGGCTGTAGGCCTTATTCTGTAAAATATGTTGGTAGCCGTGAGGTGCCAAGGAGATAAAACTCCATCCTCAGTACATACTTTTAATTTTGTCAGGGTTTACCCTAAACTTGGAGCTATGCGCTGTACATGCTACTTTTCTTAAGTTAATATATTATGTTACTGTGTAGTTTTAAAACCATTACTGTTTAAACTTGGCTTAATAAGCCTATCTGTCCCCGATACCTTCGAACTCTGTGAATTTTGATGAGTACTTGATTTATATTTTTGTAATTTAATCATAGTATTTGTTGGTAAGGTTTTTACTGTATTTTTAATAATATACAGGGTAATTATTTATAAATTGTTATAATAGTTTTACTAAGTAAAATCTGAATGTTTTTAATGGCATACTTAGGGTTACTGACAGAGTAACCTTGAATACAGGTTTTATATTAAACTTCTGTTTAACAATAATAGAATAAATATTATTTGTTTAAAAAAATACCCTACTTGGGATTATTCTAAGTTCTTTTATATGTATAAAAAGAAATAATAAAATGTTCTCTCTATATAAAAATAACCTATTATTAATGTATTCTCAATACTTATTATTAATTACACTGCCCTTCTGAAATTACAAGGGTTTTCAGTTATACTTTACATAATATGGTTAGGCTCGAAGTCGAGCATTCTGTTAAATGCTTATTGTAGATTATGCATCTAATTTTTTTTACTTTTAATACTTCTTTTATAAATTTACGGTCAAAGATTTTATACTCGGTTTGAACCTTGACTTACTAGCTATTAGAAATTTTGTAAATGTTAACTTATAGTTTATACCCTTCAGTTTATATAGGGTCCTTACATTCTTACTTTATTTTATTTAATGTTCTTCAGTACTGTTTATTTACCTCACAGTACATAAAGTATAAATGTTTTCAGTTTGTAAACAAAGTAATAAATACCTTACATGAAGTTCCATAATAGTAATACCCCTGTAGTGTATGTAATAAAAATTTATTATTGTTAATACAATAAAGGTATTATCTCTCTTGATAGTACCTATGTTTCCATGATTATTATTTAATTTATTTTATAACATTCTGTTAGTTATTTAGTTTATCTGTTTAGTTATGATGCATGTATATATATATATATACTCATATAATACTACTTAAGTTTTATCTCATATACTTATATATAATAACATTCATTTACCATCTAAGAAATAGGATAACAGCTCTGTAATCTATTGAGCTCAGTCGAAATAAAAGAGGATTTAATAATTAAATGACTACATCACTAACCATACCTACAAACTAACACAACTAGGTTTTAACTGTAGAATCTAAACAATATTTAATTACTCCTACTAACAGTAATGCCTTTTCAGCGTACAGAAGTTAATTCTTAAAAGCTGGAAATAAACAATTGTAAGATTTAAACCGCAGGTGTACCTAGTCTAAATTTTTCTTTATTACCACTAGCATAATCTTCTATTTGTTCTTTGCAATTAACATATTTACTGAGAATGAAATACATTATGAAGGAAAAGTTTATCTAAGAACATAAACAGCTGTCGGTAAATACTTTCTTCTGATGATAAGTAAAGAAACAATCTACTATTCTACAATCTCATCATGCTATCTTTTATAATTTTTACCCTTGTGTTGGAGTACGGTCTGGTAAACCCAGATGTGGAAAAACACAGTGGGTCATTATTTTTCATCAATAGATTCTATTACTGATAAACTAATAACATTCTACCATTCACAGTTTATTAAAACATAGACAGTCAAGTGACAGAACCTGCTTCAGCTTTAGACAACAACCGCAATGGGAGGTCGTTCCTCCCTACCAACTCCTGGAGAGCGCTCAAACAACGACTCCTCAGGACCCCCGAGCTTACTCTGGTCTCCCTAGCTGGAACTAGGTGCAACAATAGTCAGATACCAGTCCTCAAACTCAATGTTAATACAGAACTTATCAGTAAGGTCTCCCAGCTAACAAGCTGTAATAAACCAAGTTACTGCAGCAATCCTCTCAGAACAACTTCCTTTTTGTTTTCCCTTTTTCCCCAAATGAATTTCCTGAATAGCATTCCACCTGAATGTTTCTTCTCTGGAAAATATCTGAGCAGCCTGAGCTCTCTTCATTGGGTAATTTTAAAAGATTGCCTAGGTCTTTTTGGGTTAATTGTCATTTAATGAGCCACCTGCTTTGATCCCACTTTCTTGGGGGATCATGACCCCAAATATAGGGAAGTTGCCACCTGCAACTTAGGAAGTGTTTGAGGATGCTGCCACTTGTCTTTTTCCCTCCACCTAGTTCCATCCACTAGTTTGACCAGTAACCTCTTTTTAACAGCTCTCCCATGCTGTTGTCTCCACAATTTATTTATTAATAATAAAATATTCTGAATTTCATTCCACTTCTGTTGACTCTGCTGAGTCATTAGTTCCTACTTAGCATCAAATTTAACATAATGTCTCAGGAATATAATTAAAACAATTAATATTATTTTACAAAATTGGGGTATGTGACATACACACCCCCTTTAAATGTAACATCGTCCTCAATGTTACTTATTCCTCATCCTCTGCAACCTCCTGGAACAGATTCAGGTATGCTTCCCGCATCTTACTTTCCAATTCCCAGGTAGCTTCTTCAGGATTAAGGTGCTTCCATTGCACCTTCAGCTGTCCAATTGTGCGGTTCCGCAGAGTAATTTCCCTCCTCCCGAGGATACAGTCCGGTTCCACCAGAACTTCTCCTTCTGGTTCCACCTGTACAACATTCCAATCAATCACATGAGTAGCATCATGAACATACTTTTTCAAAATAGAAATATGAAAAACATTATGCAATTTCAAGTTAGGTGGTAACGCTAGCTGATATGCAACTTGACCAATTCTAGATAAAATTTCAAACGGACAACAGTAACGCGGTGCTAGTTTTGCACAACTCCCCAGTCTTAGGGAGCTTTTCTTTGGTCTTACCTTTATAAACACGTGCTCACCCACCTGGAACTCTTTGGGAGTTCTTTTCAGATCTGCTTGGATTTTTTGTCGATCCTGAGCTACTTTTAGATTTTCCTGCACTTGTTTCACAATCTGTTCCATTTCCTTCAATAATTCAGGTCCTAACACCAATCTATCTACTAGATTATTCTAGGAGATAGGAGTGTTGCATTTACGGCCATACAAAATTTCAAATGGACTAAACTTAGCTGATGAGTGATAGTTATTATTATATGCAAACTCTGCTAAATGCAAGTAATCCTCCCACTTACCTAGCTGATCCTTAACATACATTCTTAACAGATCTTTCAGCGCCTGATTCACTCTTTCAGTCTGTCCGTCTGTTTGAGTATGGAAAGAGGTGCTCAAATTCAGTGTTGTGTTTAATCCCTTAAACAAGGACCTCAAAAAATTCCCTGTGAATTTAGGATCCCTGTCTGAAATGATAACCTTAGGTACTCCATGTAACCTAAAAATATGCTTTGGAAATATATCAGCTATATTAGCAGCCTTGTAGGTAGTCTTGATAGGAATGAAGTGTGCTGCTTTACTTAACTTGTCCACCACCACCATAATTGAACCATTCTGATTCTGATTTATGGGCAATCCAGTAATGAAATCCAAGCTGATTACTTCCCATTTCCAACTAGGAATAGGCAAAGGTTGTAGTAAACCAGCTGGATGTTGGTGTTCAGTTTTCACTTGTTGGCAATCCAAACATCTAGCTATGTATTTAGCTACTTCAGATTTTATATTAGGCCAGAAATATTCTTTTCTTAACATGGTGACAGTCTTTTGGTAGCCTGGATGTCCTGAGTAAGGTGTTTTATGAACTTCATCCAGAATCAACAATTTAACCTTAGGCACATTAGGCACATACAGTTTGTCCTTAAACAATAAAAATCCATCTTTATTTAGACTATAACTTTTTATCAAGCTTCCTGTAGGTTCTTCTTTAGCTGTAACTTGTAATTTTTTATAAATTTCATCCTGTTTTATCCCTTCTGTCAGCTGTTCATTTAAATCAGAAGCATAAGTGCTAACGGCTGCTGTAAAATTCAGCTTTGCATTTCTGCTTAAAGCATCGACCACCTTATTTTTTTTTCCTTTTATATGTTGAATTTCAAAATCATATTCACTCAAGAAGGCCAACCACCTTGCTTGTCTTGCATTTAAGTTGGGATGATCTAAAAGGTATTTCAGACCTTTATTATCATTCATTAAAATAAACTTTCTGCCTATTAAGTGGTGTCGCCACATTTTTAAAGCATGTATAACAGCAGCAAGTTCTAAATCATAAGTTGCATAATTCTTTTCGTGGATCTTTAAATTCCTGGACTCATAGGCAATGACATGCCCGTCCTGAGTCAGCACACCGCCTAAACCCTCATTACAAGCATCGGTGCATACCATGAAATCCTTATTAGGATCTGCTATTCTTAGAATAGGCGCAGTTGTTAATAAGGTTTTTAATTTCTTAAAAATTTCTTCACACTTTAAGTTCCAATCGAATTTCTTGCATTTCTTTTGCAAGGAAGTGATTGGATTAGCTATTTTTGAAAAGCCTTCAATGAATCTCCGGTAATAACCGGTAATTCCCATAAATGACCTAACATCTGTTACGTCCTTTGCAACTGGCCAATCTTCGATTGCCCAAATCTTTTCAAGATCAACTAAAATCCCTTCCTTAGTCACTACGTGACCCAAGTACTGGATTTCATCCTTAAAGAAATCGCACTTGCTAAACTTCGCAAAGAGTTGTTGCTCTCGCAACTCTTATAAAACTATCCTTAAGTGTTCTTTATGTTCTGCTTCATTTTTAGAGTAAATTAGGATGTCATCGATAAATACAACAACAAATTTATTTAAGTATTTATGCATTATATTATTCATTAAACACATAAAGACAGCTGGGGCGTTGGTAAGCCCAATTGGCATTACGACAAATTCGTAATGTCCATACCTCGTTCTAAAGGTTGTCTTGAAGATGTCCTCATCTTTAATTCTTACCTGATGATATCCTGATCTCAGGTTGATCTTTGAGAACACCGTAGCTCCACGTAGCTGATCCATACCTCCAAATCCATATGGTCAACAATATGAATTAGAGAACCTCCACCTTCACAGGGCCGAATCAAATATCCACTAGGATGCATTTCATCTCTAACAAAGTGCTACACAGCAGGCATGCTAGGACCTCCCTGAGTACCAGTTAAGGATCTCTTGCAGACCTTCAGGAAGGTTTTGGAAGTTTTACAGAGTTAGTTAATAGAGTGATAAGAAGAAACGCTCAAAGAAAACTAAATTTAGGGCAAAAACATAACAAGGCACACAACGACAATAGAATAAGTACAGGAAGAATAGAATGAAAATAGGCCAGAACTCTTGATTTTTTCTTAAACTCAGAAGTCACAGCAAGAAATATCCAACTTACCACAAGACTACCATCTTCCAATACAGAGGTGTATCTAAGAGTCCAGAAATCCCGGGCAGGAGCTAAAGTAGTCGGTGCATACATCTGCAAAGCTAGAGTTTAATGTCTTTTCTTTCAATCTTGTGCAGGTATGGGAAGAGGTACGATTCAGTCCGCGAGCTTCTGCACAGATTCAATTCTTTCGTGAAGATTACGATTCAGTCCGCAAGCTTGTGCACAGATTCAATGCTTTCGTGAAGAAACAGCATGAAGCTTCCTTATACTTTGGCAATAAATGGTAAATCAAACACGCGGCCAAACCTTAAAACCAACAGACAAACATCAAACACGTGGCCGAACCTTAAAACCAACAGACAAACATCAAACACGTGCCAGCATCTAATTCGAGCTATAGACGACGAAAATGAACAGTTCTTTTTTGAACTTGTTTGGAGAAAAACGCCTAACGACGTAATTATATATATAAATTCCCTTAAACTTCAATAATGTCCTTGAATTAGTGCTGGATCTTAGCGATTATTAAAGCATAAGCTCAATTACTAATGAATTCGAAGTTACCCTAAGATAAAAGGAATACAAAATTAAGGCATAGTAAATCAATGTATGCAACCACAAATACAAATTTAGGAAACAAATATTGTGTCAGCGTCTAACATGGTTTATATTTTATAGTAATTAGAGAAATTAATTGCAGATAAGTTAAAATGACGTCACTTTAATAAATTTAAGAATCGAAGCAACACAAAACTTCTTTCCACGATTTTAGCATTTATTTAGTTTGAATAATAAATTAAAACGATTCAAAACAGTATCCCAAACGAAAAAGCTACCGATAAGCTGATATCTTAATGAAATTCAATTCATGTTGTAAATTAATAAAGGCATTTTCTGTCACTTTGCAGTAATCAAAATAAACTCTTCATTATTTATTATTCATTCTAACAATACAACGGTGTTTGGTTAATTGGAAAAATCAAGTGATAAGCATTTGCCCTTAATCTCATGGTCTACATAAATGAAAATTATCGTCACAGAATTAATTGAGTAGGCAATGAAATTTACCTTAAAGAGTTGAGAAATAATCCGGGAAGGCAGCTAGCTCTATCGAATCTCTAAGCCGAGAAACTTAGCAGGAAAAACCCACTAAATTGTGCAGTTTTTAAATTGGTTGAGATGACTAATCGGGAAAGAGCATATGTGTGTGTGTTCCTGTCACTTGTGAGAAACTCTATCACTCTGGAGTTATTCTGAGTAAACTGGCAGGAAAAAGGAAATGGTCCGCGTCAACGAAAAAACAACAGCATAGTTCGTTCTACAGACACAAAAACCAAAATAATTCAACAACCTACACTCAGACTTCCTCTTTTAACTGCAGTTTCAAACAATCTCTTATCTCAACAATCTTTAACGACCTACAATGTCCAACATTCTGCAATTCTTCTAACTCACTACACCTTTCAATATTTACCTCTTGAATTTTTTCCAGACCACAAAGCTGTTTTAATTTCTTCAATTTATGGCATCCGACGGTTTTAAGAACTTGAAGGCTGGTGTAGACTCCTTTACCAAATGATATCTTTGATATTTACGTGTTCCCGATTGAGAATTGTTGGAGCCGAGGAAGGAATTCCTGAAAGGAAGAATTTTTTGGTGTTTCTATCTGTCCTTCAACTTTTTAAAATGCCACTTCGCTTAACCCATAATTTCATACATCCAACTAGGTCACGCTCTTTAGGTGACCGAGCTAAAGCGGCAGAGAGTGCAACTCACTACTCCCAATCTACAAAACTTCCAAATCGCTTAGCTCTCCCATAGCACTTGACAATCCTTTTATGTTTGTGCCTAACAACTGTAATCGTATCATTGACCTTTGGTATGCCACTTGTTGAGGCAATACTTCCAATCTGTTACAATTGCAAAGATTTAGTCAGTTCGTTATTTGTCAGTTAGATTTAGTCTGTTCGTTATTTGTTTGATCTTGGGTACATTTTTGTCAGTTCGAAAAAGGATCATTGTTTGATTGAAGTGGTTAGAACAGATGAGGTCGAAAGGATTTCTCATGTTAAAATACACAATATCATTCGCGATCTGGCGATTCACATTGCTGAGAAGGAGCACCGTTGTTATTTTAAAGTAGGGTAGGGCGTGGGCCATTTTTCCTTGTAGGAAGTAGACATCGAGCGCTGTGCACAAATGTCGTTGATGAGTAATAATATATAGTCCCTTCCCCGAAACTTGATGTGCTCGTCCCTCTCAGTTCTGCTGTTAATCCATAATCGTAGTATTAAAGAAGTTCCTAAAAGCTTCCTGAAAGAGTTGCCCTCACTGCGGGTCCTCGATGTCAAGACTGGCATAACTTGTTTGTCTCCTTGCATCGGAAATATGAAACATCTTTCCTCTCTCCAACTAGAGAGCACGTACATATGTGAATTGTAGAAAACCATCGGTGATCAAAATGATCTTCAATTCTTGAACATCGGCGACTGTGTTCAGTTGTGGTGCCTTCCGGATAGGATAAGTGAACTCAAACGTTTGAGGTTCCTCCACATATATCGATGCAGCGAGTTGAGCCATCTTTCGCGTTGCATCTTGGAATTGGTTTCATTGGAAACAATGAGCATGTGTGACAGCATTTCATTGGATTTCGATGAGGACGCAAATGCCGAATGTAAGAATGCTTGTGTCAAGGACTTGCAAAATTTGCGCTGCCTCAAGGTTTTCCATGGAGGTTCGAAATCGCCAATGGAGGAGCCAATTATAGGAAATTGGTCGAAGATGAGGGCTGCTCTTGGAATTTGATGATGATGTAAATCCATATGAGCTTCCGTGGGATATGCAGGCGTTGAAAGATCTGGAAATATTCTCACTATGGGAATGTGATGTGGAGCGACTGCAATTTGGAAATATTTTCAGAGACGAATTTATTTTTTAAATTTAGGCGGCTCCTTATTAGCTATCGACAGACGAACGAAAGCTTATTAGAGTCGTCTCCTAAATAATACCTTTTGTGTAATAATACTAGCAATTGCCCCAAGGAAGGTGCAATAATACGCACTTAAGGTAGTTGTTAGCGGGTAAGTGAGAAAAAAAGTGTAACATCGAAGTGAGAAAAAAAATGGAGAATAAATATATATTCTGTGCCAATATTGAGAGAGGTCACTTGTTGCAAATGAGAATTAATGGAGATCCCAATGCTATTCCAGGAAAAGCCACTTGGTCATAAAGAAGGATTTTCGATCTTACTATGGAGGACAAAAATGTCAGAAACAATATATGGTGCAGTGTGGTCTTGAAACTCAATCCAGGGTTGATGACCTCCTGTACAACAAAGAAAGTGAAGATTCTGATTCTAGGCCAAATGCAATTGAGAATATGGCAGTATGGATGATCGTGGCACTGATAGTGATATTTTAGTAGTACCCAAAACATTTTTCTACCAAGAGAAATTTATGTTGAATCCAGTTGCAATCCCTGTGTCTAATCGAACTGGTTCTTAGAAAGGCAATAAACCACAACCAACTTAACCACCAAAAAATAAAACAACTAGGTCCCATTTTTTCTTTACTCCATATTAATCAACTTGTTTTTCTTAGTTCCTACCCAAATCATGTCCAATACAATGTTCTTAAAACTACTAATTTCTAACCATATAGTGGATATGCTACAAACTATGGCTATACTCATATGTGCTTATGAAACCATATCTATGTGGATGACCATAAAAATATTTTTAAAAAAAATAAAGATAGTAGATGATGTTGAATGGTTATTTTATTACTGTAGTATAACCAATATTTTCCCATAACTACTTTAAATAATAGATAAGAAGGATTTTATTTTATTAAAATATTCGTTTCATTGTGTTAGGTAACCATAGAAATAAAAAATTGTGAACATAAAGATAATGGATGATGTTAAAGAGGCGAGTACTTCACATGTCAGTAAAAGAAAAAAGAAACCTATCACATCATTCACATGTTAGTTCACGAGACAATTAAAACATATCACATGGGTAATACCATACCTTTACTAATACCCAAAAAAAAATGGAGCACTTCAATGTATTGAAAAATAAAAAAATTAACAGTTTAACATCACATTATACAATGAACATGCCATTGCAGAGGAGAAATATATCTGATGAAGAAAAGAAGCCAATGTGTAGGCATAATTTGGAATTACTTGCTGTCCATGTGGTTCCAAAGTTCATAATTGTGCTAGCATAGGTTGTCAAAGCAGCTTGGAAAACAAACATTTGATGACGGTTTATATAGTTTTTCTTTCATCAGATGGACGTGAAGACTGCTTTCCTTAATGGCGGAGTTGAGGAAGAAGTATATAAAGAGTAGCTGAAAGGTTTTGAAGTTCATGGGAATGAGTCCATCTGTGCAAATTAAAGAAGGCCTTGTATGG
Source organism: Pseudotsuga menziesii (assembly GCA_001517045.1). NCBI lineage: Eukaryota > Viridiplantae > Streptophyta > Pinopsida > Pinales > Pinaceae > Pseudotsuga > Pseudotsuga menziesii. The sequence goes on along the minus strand of LPNX011020673.1, from coordinate 20,508 downwards.
GCTTAAGCAAGCATTGAGGGCTTGGTATGCAAGAATTGACAACTACCTTCAAAGCTTGGGTTTTTCCAAGAGCTCCACTGATCCTAACCTGTATTTAAGATTTTGGAAAACCATTCTTTGATCCTAGTCTTTTATGTTGATGATTTGCTCCTTGCAGGAGAAGAACAATTGATAACCCAGTTCAAGAGGGAGCTCACTTATAAGTTCGAGATGAAAAACCTAGGTCTCATGCACTATTTTCTTGGGCTAGAGGTTTGGCAAAGAACATATGAGATTTTCCTCTCACAAGATACTCAATTGATGTATTGCGCAGATTTGGGATGATGGACTGTTAGTCCATGAGAACTCCCATGGTATCGAATCTAAAGAAGTTGGATATGTCAGGTTCTGGTTCATATATGGTGGATCCCGCTATGTATCGGCAACCCATAGGATCCTTAATGTACTTGATTCATGTCTGAACCGAGGCACAGACATTGGGTTGCTACCAAACATGTGCTTAAATACCTTCGTGGGACTTTTGCTTATGGTCTCAAATACACTTCCAGTGGTGAGTATTGCTTCATGGTCATGTTGACTATGATTGGATTAGTAGCTCTGTGAACACAAAAAGTACTCCAGGTTACTATTTTAGCATGGATTCTGCTATGATATCCTGATCCAACAGGAAGTCAATATCTATAGTTCATAGTACCGCAAAAGCAGAGTATATAGTAGCAAGTGATGCCAATTGAGAAGCTATTTGGTTGAGAAAGCTTCTAGTCAGGTTGTTTGGTGAGATGCTTGATTCTATTGTCTTTCACTGTGATAACTAGAACTGTATAAAGCTCTTAGAAAACCTGGTATTTCATAACAAATCAAAGCACATTGAGATGAAATATCACTACATCAAAGATATGGTTCAGAGAGGTGCCATAAAACTAAGTTGCATTGTGACCAATGAACAGATTGTAGATGTGTTGAAAAATCCTCTGTCCTTGACAAAGTTTACATACTTTCCAGACAAACTTGGGGTGGCAAAGAATGCCTCCCTCGTTGATAGGGAGTGTTGAAGTTTGCAGCATTGTGAGTCAATCTCCAAGTAGGCTTTGACTTATTAATATAATTAATGTTACATAGATATGAGGTGTCTAGCCTTCTACCAACGACTCCTATACAAAAATACAAATATCTAAGGCACAACTACCTATAGCCACAATAATTGCTACAAATTCCTTAAACATTCACTAAGTTGTCCAAATCCTTCGCGTAGACTCCCTAAGACTTAGTGAGTTCATAAAACACTAGACTTTCTACCTTATAATGCCTTGTCCACTCTTTCCAATCATTCCTTAATTAACTTCTTGAATGACTTTGCACAATGGAGGAGTCCTCTTTTTATAGTGAAAGGTACCTTCTCATTTCCTCCTCCTAAGATGCCTTGCACCATTTTCCATGTCCAAGTGGACCCAAATGCAATGCACTCTATATTCCAAGTCTTGGAGTGTTTAGCCCCTTGGGTTAGCATGTCCCACCAATCATGTGCTTGTGCCCAAGGCATTTTTAATGTCTTGTGTTTCCAATGGTCAAATCCATCCCACTTGAGTAGCATCCAATGCGCTTATTGCCATTCCTTGTTCATGCCAAAAATCTCTTCGTCCAAGTTGCTATGCACATCCAAATATCTATGCACTTGTGCCCATGGGCAAAGGTGTTGCACCCACAAGTCAAGCCACTGCTATCCACCGCCCCATGAACCAAGGAATACTCAGTCGTCCAAGACAATATGCGAATTCTAGAGAAAGTCCCAAATGTCAGCCCTGATCTTGCTGCTATACTCAACCAAATTGCATTGCCAAACCCTCCAACACTTGAGCATGCCTTACCATCGTGCAAGATCACCCTTAGGAATGCTCGTCTAGCCTTGCAACTAGCTGAAGCCTACCAATGAACATCTCAATAGATGGTAGGCATACCCACGACACCCATTACTCACTGCAAAGAAAGGGCTTTACACCTTACTTTTTTGGGCAATTGAATTTCAATTGAAATTGCATTATAAAGTTGATCTACTGAACATGAAAACCTAAATTTTCTTAACCAAAATTTGAACAGGTTTTATAGGTTTTTTACAAGACATAGGTTTGATTGGATCCCGTCGTTGTCTGTAGAAATAACACACAGGTCTGATTGGCTCCAGTTGATCTACTGAACATGAAAACCTAAATTTTCTTAACCAAATTCTGAACAGGTTTTATAGGCTATTTACAACACACAGGTTTGACTGGCTCCCGTCGCTGTCTGTAGAAAGAACATGACATATTTGCATAACTACAAATAAAATAAACATTCAACTCAAAAATATGGAGAAAGGACATGAATGTAATAATCAAATATTGGCAATTGTGCTGTGTAGGATAAAGTTTAAAAAGAATTTGAACTTAAACTATTTGCAAATCGATCTGTAACCTGCACAATGAATTACTTTTATCATATTTCTGCGAGAGTGGAAGGTGAAATTGCGTTTTGAATAACTCTTTTCAAATACCCAGATATAATAACACACAAAAAAAGTCACAGCCTGCAGATCAGGAAAGACATTAAATGCCATACATGATCTGTAAAAAAATCAGGGAAATTCTTTGTATAATTTTTTTTATAGAATCTTTATTGCCCATATTAGACTTCCAAAATAAATGCCCAAAATGAGAGTCTTTTCAATTACTACCAAGTTATGTTGTTTCCATAGGATACTCCATGGTCATTCGATACAAGAAATTGCCCCAAGCAGGTGCAATAATACGTCGGTGGTTGTTAGAGGGTAAAAGAAGACAAAAAATGTAACATTAAAATGAGGTAGAGCAAGATTGAAATTAATACCACAACAAAATGGAACACTTCAATTTATCAAAAGATAGAGAATAGTCCAACTCATAATAGATTACTACACAATAGAAAATAAGGTTTTCCAATTAACATCACATTATACACCGAAAATGCGATGGCATGGGAGAAATTTATCTCATGAAGAAAAGACTCCAATGTGTTGTTATAACTATAAAGAATGAAACACGTGTTTGATAAGAACATGTGTGAAAATGGACAATTCCATATTATATGCCCATGGAGTCTGTCTACCCAATGAAAGTACTGAAGGGCGATTAGATGGTTGAGGCATCAGTATTTGTTACAAAACTCTTTAGTGCCGGTTGGAGAAAAATTCAAAGAAAGATATCTATGACCTTCATTTTGGGGTTTAATAGGTTCAACTTTATTGTGACCAGTACGCCAAGCAACAGGCAAAGGAGAGTCCATTGGATAAAGACAAGAACCATCTGAAGTGAGGGTAGACTACCGGCGGAGCCGAAGAAACCATGGTATGAAGAGAGCTCACTGGAGAAGTGGAATAAACCACTTTGGTGTGGGGAAGAAGCGGCTAGAGAAGCTAAAGAAACCGTGGGCTTTAAGAAATCCAAATGGAGCATACCAAAAGCCTAAAGGACACGAGTCAACAAAGAATACAGACACATGTGGAATTTGGGTTGGAGGAAGAGAGGACGAATTCTAGAGTGGTCTCAACAAACACCCCAGGGTTAAACATGGTTGTCATGGCCCGCTCCAAGACAATAAAGAAACCTAGGCTTCAAGGAAAAGGAGAAGTAACTAGGGTCGTTAAGCAAAAGAAAGCTCATAAAGCAAAAGAGCAGCAAACAAGTCTACAGTAGAAAGAGGAGTAGAAATTTTTTTATCTCTTGCCTAGGTGCCACATACAAATGGAGGAGTGAAAGATAAATGTAAATATTTGAAACCCTTCTAAAAAATTCCCTTAGGTAATCCCTAAGTTGTAGGATAGTTTCTAATAATATAAATTAAAGATTAGGTTGATTTAGAATAGGGTACGAAAGGTCATATGGTTAGTCCTAACACTAATTTTGATGTATGATCAAGGGTTTAAGACATACATGTATAGACATGTGCAAGGCATAAGAAAGACAACGCAAAGGAAAAAGGATCCAAACAGGCGAAGCCTGTCTAGAGAAGATAACCATAGGCATGTTCAAGCCAAAAGGAAGGCACAAAAAAGGCTAGTATAGGTATGTAGTATCCATGAGGAAGCACCCCACGAACAACTACAACCATTGTGGTGTACTTCAAGTTAAGGGCATTGACTAACAAAATGAATACAAGATAATAGTTACGGGTCGGCAAAGGGATTTATTATATTCTTTCTCTCAAGGTATGTAGACATTTTTTCCGTGTCATCACTGTATGACAAGAAAAACAAAACTGAAGATGTATTGGTACTTGTATAAGTAAAAGCTATTTCCAACATGTATGTATTTATGCATTAATTGATCTACTTCATACTTACGTTTTAATTGTTTTACTTGAAACAACAAAGCTTAACACACTTCAAAATCAACTAACACCACACAAGGTAGATTTTTTTTTCTCAAAAAAGGATACCTACTTTAAGTGTAAGCAGAAATAATAAATGGACATTGCATAAGTAATCATTAAAAGTAATTTAAGTTCTACATATTCTAGTAAATGTATGCTAAAAAAATAGAAGAAGAGCATAGATATTGTATGTTAGTTGTTTTGTAGATGTAAACATATTTGTTTACATGTAATTCTATTTAATTTGACAATAAGTCTTTCTTAAGATACCATGAAAATAAGGGACCTTCAAATGTCCCTCTTCAAACAAGAGAAATCTACTTAAGGGAATGCAATTTATGTGTAAAAAGGTTAATGTCAAACCAACAAAGAAAAAATGACTACTATGTTGGGTTGTCTCCTTTAGAAAAGTAGAAAACAAGGACTACCTCTTTCTAAAACCAAGAAAAGAAAACTATAACCTATTTATAAAGAACAAATTATGACTTTTTTTTTTAATCCATGAGTAAAATACTAATCGGGTTGGTTGATAGCTTCAAAGAAGGGAACATGTTTTTGCATCTGCATTTTTGCATTGTTTTTTTTTGCTTAATGATATAAAAAACCATGTTTGAGGGTTGTCGGACATAGAGAGTGATGATGAGATGGTCACGTGGAATGTGTATCAATGGATTATCAATTTCAACATAGGGAAGAGGCATGCTCATGAGGTGGTCAAATGCAATGTTGATCATTGGAGTAATGGAAGTGCTGAAGGGAGTGATGTGAAGGGTATGGTTGTTGTGGCTCATTCAAGGCAGTCGGCCAACGAAATCCTTCGAAAGCCAATATCTCGGCAAGAACTTCTAAGAAACCCTTTGTAAAACTTTACTGTGTTTGCACCCAAATTTTAACAGCCTCAAATGGGCACAGAGCTATGTCAGCAATAAAATCTGCAGAAGCAGATCCTGTAAGATATATTAAGGTCTGATTCTCTCTTATGTTTGTGTCCCAGTATACCCGAATAAGATAGCTTGAAGATTCATAGAATCCAAACTTGAAGGCACCTTGAGCACTGTACCCCAAGAGAGTAGGAAACCATCTCGTGAATAAGGCCCCAACACCATGTTTATTCACCAACTTACCAAATCCTCCCCTAATGCTCCTATACATGGATGGATTTTCCTGCGACAACAAAACTAATATGAAAAACAAAAGTAATTTGACCAAAAGTAGTCTGATTTCTCAGAAGGTGCTTCTCTGAAATGTATTTTAAGTAGTGTTTGACAAGCTCAATAGGTTTACAGAAAAGTTCAATACAAAATTTTAGCAATTCACAAATAAAGTGTGGGAACAAGATTTCACTCCTATCAGATAACCTTTTTCTTAGAATTGTTTTCAGAGCTACTGAGCTACACTGACCAAGAAGGACCAGAGTAATAATACCTGCATGTTTCATTTGAGCAGATCAAGGGGAGTGAGGCCAGTATGCGTGAGCCTGCAGCTGAAAACACCTCCTACTATACAAGCTGCATAGAAATCAAATGGAGTCATTTTGTCATGGAGATTCTTCTTCAGTTTTTAAGAAAAATAATAACCAAATTGTTATTAAGCATGCAAAATCATAAAAACTAATTTCAAAGTAGATAGAGTATTAACATAGAAGTCATAGTCTAGGTTTGTCCTATCCAAAAAGGAAGTAGCCCCCAAACAGACTACATGCAACCTTTATCAGTTCAAGCCAAGGTCAAGAAATGTGGAAATGACTAAAGCGCAACTTATGAATGTTTTGACCTCACTAGACTAGAGAGTGGTTGTGTATGCCCTCAAAAGATGGGGTGTGGTATGACCTAGATAAAAAAGTTAAAAAGCAAATTCAAACAGGACAAGAAGGCCACGTTTCAAGTCTGGAAACCGTGAAGAGGTAACAACTCTGTATGGGAAGCTAAAGGAGGGCATGACCTCAGCCAAAGGCCAACAAAAGGAGGTCACAACAGACATGTATCATCCCTTGGAGGGATCACATAGGTCATGGCCTAGGCCTAGAGAGAAAACATAGTCACTGGCCAGTCACAAAGAGGGCACAAAGGAATCGTAGCAGGCTCAGGAAAAGCCATGTATAAGCGGCCTATAAACAGGAGTCAAAAGTGATTGCCTACTAATAATCTTTTATCTCCTCTCAATTTCACGTACTCCACTACATACATACATTTCTTTTCTTGGAGGTTGAGCTATCTATTTTGTTGTTGTAATTATAACGAAATCGATTCCTAAAACCATTTTTTTTAATTAGCTATTTCTACCAAGGCGCTTTTATTTAAGGAAGACGGATGCCACCATTGGTAACACGATAACCACCTATCCTCGATGTGTTGGATCCCACTCCTACTGCATCAAATCCTCCATTTGGGAAGCTAGGTAACAAGTACTTATGACAAAGATATGACAATAAAATATTAGCATTCAATCCTTAATTTGCTATTTATCATTCCAAAGATTAGTATACCATCCAATTAAAAGTTATTACCTTGAATTCATTAAGTAATTTCTTCAATGATATATCAATGAGGCTGAAGAGTAGAGATACCACACTTTATAATAGTAGTAATAAGATTCATGAACCTTGCAAGTATACTCACAAAACAATCCCAAGTATTGTGTGGTTATAACTCAGTTTGAATGAGATAATAATGTGTTTATAACCCCCCCAAATGATGACTAAAGAAGGATTGTTGTACATAGATCAGATCTGCCCCTTTGATAAAAGATATTGAGCTACTCAAGAATATCTCTATTTTTCTGGATTATACTCAAACTCAACATCAAAAAGCAGGGGAAATCATAAAATGGGTCAGTATAATGCAACAAGGTGCAGATAGGAAATAACAAGAACCTGTGAATATTGCATTGTTTGCATGTTTAGCTAGCAGTTGACAGTATGCACAAAAATGTAACTTGAACTTATCAAAAATTGCTTATACCAACAAATCAGTTTACCTAATTAAGCATCCATTTGAATCAAAATTTTGTTTGATCGAAGCAAATATTTCCCTCCTAGACTCATTTGCAAATAGTTCTCCATGTGAATTGACATTTAGATGGTTGTTAAGGAGGGTTTCAAACCATCCACTTCCATATCTTTGCATGGATAATATTAGAAAATTGTGTACATGAGTGCAAGAACATTCTTCTATGTCAACCAAAGTTACAAATATTAGCAAACCATCATAGCTCACTAACGTACTCTACAAAATTAGTAACAAGAATTATTAAAGGGATCTAGGGAACATGTCTCACTGCTATTCCAGTACCTATTATAAGAGCTTGGTTGAGGGTAATGGACAAGAAAACTATGAGTATCTAGTTGTTGGCATTGCATATGATGTGTCTTGTTCTCCAAAGAGGAACCCTTTATTGATTTCCCAACAACTATGCTCTGATAAAAAAGAAGAAAGCACATGAAAATTCCACTAAGCCCAAGCAGCAAAAGTGTAAACAAATTCCATATCAATGATGCCTGTTTTTACACATATTTTCCTTGCACATAATAATTTAATTTGTCATGAAACATTTCACTGCACATACAATTTAATTTTTCATGAAACAGTTCCTTGCACATACAATTTAATTTGTCATGAAATAGTTCTAAACTCTTCTCCAAGTGTACAGGTATGGAGGGAGGGGGGATTGAAACCATTCACAATAGGTTTAGAGTCTAGACATGTAAGTAAGGATTCGATACTCCTATCTGTGCGGCTGAAAAGATGGAAATACTCCTCTGGATCTATGTTCAATGAAGGAATAATTGAATCCAACTTGTCACCTATAAATTAAGAATCCTGCAGGGTCCATGTTTGCCTAAAACAATTCTCTGTCAAGTCTCTTTGTATGTGTGTTAAATAGATAAAAAATAAAATAAAACCATCTGTGTATATTCAATAATATCAATCCTCACAAAGCTGACCTCAGGAAAGAAAACGCCTATCGACGTAAAAATGTTTGACTTGGTTGAATAAGAATCATGAATGATCAAGGAATGGAAGATGTTTGACTTTGAAACTGAATGATGAATTTCATATGAAAAAGATTATGAATCACTAATTTATCATTGATTTCCATAAATTTTAGTTATGTTTTATATGTGTACCTCTAACATACCCATTCCCTATTTCAAAGATTGGCATACTTGTACCCGTAGCTTTGGAAACCTATAATTTTTTCTTATAAAATGTTTCCTTAAAAAAATGAATGAATCAAGTGAAGTAAAAGGATGTAACACTAGGGTGCTTTCCAGCAAAACTTATAAGCCTTTGCTGGCATGGGTTCAAGCTCAGACTGCTATTGGGTGACCATAATCACAATGTACAGGGATAACAATAAAAATAAAAATTTAAAATAAATAAAAGACGATAAGCACAATACAATGCCTAGTGAAGTAATAGAAAGAGCGGTGATTTGTTCAATCCTGATTTAGGGTTGCAGGGTGAAGAGTTTAGGATATATGGCTTTGGGGGTTTAGGGTTTTGTGGCTTAGGGAATATGGTTTAGGGTTTAAGGCATGAATTTACTTACCTGGAAGAGAGAAGTTGTCCCCGTATGCGAGAAAACGACAACGCTCCTCATATGGCCCCTGGAAGTACAGAGAAACCTCCAACCACTTTCGGTATTTGACGAGGTCCCCTTCATAGAACCATACCTCATCTTTGCAATCATACATAACCACACGAACACATCCCTTGGTGATGGAGACAAGTTGATCGACGTGCCATTCCCATTTGAGATTTTTCATTTCCCGCTCTATCATCTCGACCATATCTTTACTCCCAGTTCTTCCAGCCATTTTTCTGTTACGTTTCTCTTCGGACAGATGTTGTAAGGCTCTTCCACTGGATTTTTTATTCTGGCAGTTACTTCTATGGGGTTTTTTGTGGATCTAAACTAGAGAGGAAGAGGGGTAGTTTGGTGAGTTTATACCCTCATTGGTGTAGTGCTAAAACATAGAACAGTCGCCATGATTGAAATCCCCTACCCCAAGTAAATCCTCATGGTATGAAAATAATGATTCATCGTACTCATAATAATAAGGTCGTTGTTTCATGAGAAAGCCATGTATAAACAACCTACAAACAAGAGTCAAAATCGTTTTACTACCAATCATCTTTTATCTCCTCTCAATTTCACGTACTCCACTAGATACAAAAATTTCTTTTCTTGGAGGTGGAGCTATCTATTTTTTTATTACAGGGTGCAGATGGTTTGCTTTGCTTTGTTTGTCCTAGGCTGGAAATAAAAATGGCAGTGGATGACAATTGTTATTTATAGCAAGGCGATTTTATTTGAGAAGCATGATACCAACATTGGTAAAACAGTATCCACCTGTCATCTATGTGTTGGATCCCACTCCTACTGCACAAAATCCTCCATTTGGGAATCTAGGTAACATGTACTTATGACAAGGATATGACAAGAAAATATTAACATTCAATCCTTAATTTCCTATTTATCATTCCAAATATTAGTATACCATCCAGTTAAAAGTTATGACCTTGAATTCATCAAGTAATTTCTTCAACTGTATATCAATGAGGTTGAAGAGTAGAGACACCACACATTATAACAGTAGTAATAAGACTCGTGAACCTTGCAAGTATACTCACAAAACAGTCCCAATTATTGTGTGGCTATAGATTCATTTGAATGAGGTAACAATGCATTTATAAACCCCCCAAATGATGACTAAAGAAGGACTGTTGTACATAGATCAGATCTGCCCCTTTGATAAAATACATTGAGCTACAGTAATGATGTATTGGGAAGCGTAAAAGACACCAATCAGATCTGGCCTTAAACAGTAAAGTGAGTAAGGACAAAAACAATCCTTGTTAGTTCCTATGCTTGCTTTTAAATTGGCAATGCTTCCTTTGTTAGACTTTATGTATGTTATTATAATCATTCCTAGAGGTTCTCCATCACACTAAATGTCTACCTCAGGATTTAAACTGGTTTTAAAAATCAAGCCCAATGACTTACCATAACACTGAATGTTTACCTCAGTGTTTAAACTGGTTGTAAAAATCAAGCCCAATGACTTACCATCACACTGAATGTTTACCTCAGGGTTTAAATTGGTTTTAAAAAACAAGCCCAATGACTTCAACATATAATAGTCTTACGGTACAACACCAATTATCTTTTCTTAGGTGTTAAATAAAGTATATTGTCAAGCTTCAATTTACTTGTAACAAAATTTTCCATTGCCTTAATGCCAAAGTGGCTAGTTCCAATTTAGACAACCTTTATTAGTGAAATGAAAATAAGTTCAAAATCTCAACTACCAACCGAAGCAAGCATCGTCACTTTATGAAGAAATCATCCATAAGGTTATTAGCATATTCTCTAACATATTTGTCCATGTTCTAGCTTCTCTATTTTTCTTCTTTTATTTTGTGTTCAAGTATCTTTGAAAACTAATTTGATTTATGGTTTTAATTAAATCAAATATCTCTAGGACAAACATATTTCAAATATCTATAGGACAAACACCATGCCCTTCTCCGAAAAAAGGCTCACATTTTACCTCTCAAGTAGGTCTCTTTGGCTTGATCTCCAACCTTCCAGCAATAACTGCACAAGTTCGTTTGGGCATTTTTGGTCTACGGCATCAGCATATATAAGCAATTGTATCACACCAGAGTTGTTCCCTCATGTCCCTTATGTAGGCATTTCTTGTTTTGTAGCATGTATAATTGGGCATGTATAATGTTAATGCAAGGGTTGTGAACTTGCCAAAGCTGTAAAAGGACCATAGAGCAAATTTGACAGTAAATTCTAATCTGTAAAGATTTGAGCTTCTTCGAATATGTAGGAAGTCATGGACAATTTTTAACTTCAAATTTTATCAAGACAATAGTTACATCCTATAAAACTGTGCAGAGTTTGTTGATCTTGTTGGGACAGGGAGGATAATCCACGATGGCTATTGACATCAACCCTTTTCATATGTGTTAGGAGTTGTCCCTTGGTTGAAATGTAGAATAAATATCATGGTGAGGAAGACGAGAAGATATCCTATCCACAAGAGGACAAACATGGGAGGCAGGATGGGAAATATATCGATTTGATATTTGATAGTGGATTCATTGCTGGTTTGAATTGTTATATGTTTAGTTTTAATTTGAGAGTTTAATTGTGCAAACTGTTCATAATTGTTGTTTCGAACAAAGTTTTCTCCAACAATTAAATCTGGAACAACTCATTAACATGGAAAACAAATACAAGCATACCTCTGCATGGATTCAAGTGGAACAATTCTCAATTTTTTATTTTTCATCTATATCAGCAAACGCCATAAATTGTTGGAGTTAAAGAGAAAGTTTGAATTCAGAAAATTGATGTGCAACATGAAATGTATGGGTGGTGATATGACGTAATTTATTATGCATTAATAGCTAATATAGGTAAAACTCAACAAGGTGTATGAATTTCCTTTTTTGTCACCTCCACGTTTCCAAACTCAACAAATTTCACCCAAGGCATGATAGACTCATTCACCCTCTAACAACCATAACTTCTGGGCATTTTTTCTTTCTAAGCTATGAGTTTGAATCTACATTTTTCTAGCACTTTGGATCTATACATTCTCTGGCAACTTTTCACAAGAAATCCTACCACTTCAACCCTCACCGGAAGGTTTGCTAACTGCCACCATTTTCCTATTATGGCACTCTCTTAATACTTGGTTTGGACTTTCTATGGAGATCACTCTCTATTGTGTACCTTTCAACATTACTACCAAGGTCATTTGAAATTTAAACCTCCTACTTCACCCTCACAGGTTGCCCATGCTATGGAAATTATCTATTGAACATTTTTTAACTATCTCTAACTCTGTTTTGTGTGATCAATGTAGCATATTTGGTCCCGAGACAACAATTTTGCATTGGAATTTAACAAAGGTAAGAATTTCAAACCCTTTATCCTAAAGCAGGATAGTATTTATAGAACGAGGTATAAGAGAAATATCTAAAATATCAAACCATGCCTAACCAACAAAACTTTATACAGGAACAATTGAAAAATCAAATCTTGACAAACACAGACATGCTAAACTTAATTCTTGATAGGTACTCTGAATGGGTTACCTTGTAAATTATTGGAGTTTGTTGCCTCCCGCTTGCCTTCGCCTTGCAAGGACATGAATAAAGAAATCCAAACACTTTCTTAATGCAAGATGAGTAAATGTAGGAGAGGATTGCAATAATTGGGTGGAAGTAACCTGAGATGCCAATAAGGAGTGGATCTTAGCTATGCTCATTTTACGAGTGTTGGATTATAACTAAACATTCCTTTGGCTCAAGGAAAGGATTGCATAGTTAAAAATAAAGTAGTTAAAAATCAAGTGTATTATATAAGGGCTAGTGCTCTTCAGTCTATCCAATTTTATTTGTCTCATAGCTTAGTTTCCTCGACCTTTATAAGGAGTGGATCTTAGCTATGCTCATTTTACGAGTGTTGGATTATAACTACACATTCCTTTGGCGCAAGGAAAGGATTACATAGTAAAAAATCAAGTGTATTATATAAGGGCTAGTACTCTTCAGTCTATCCAATTTTATTTGGCTCATAGCCTAGTTTCCTTGACCTTTATTTTGGAGCCTAAAAACCTTGCAGTTGTTCATACTGACGTACACATGCGCCTTTGATAGTTAAGCCCAAAAATAATTGTCTTTGTTATGTCCTTTTTGTATATAGAGTATTCTTTAAGTAGACTACAATCTTTAAATTTGTTCATTATTTTTTTAGAGTTTGGAAATTCATAGATTTCAGTAACCTAGATCAATATACCAAAGTGCAATTTATTTGATTATTCTGTCTTGATTCTTGAATGCAATATATACTCTAGGGAACAATATTGAGACATTGAATTGTTAGTGGAAGAGGAGCAGGAAGAACTCCTTTGGATGAAAACACAAGAATGAAGATAGGCTAGCTCATATTCATTAAGAAGGGGAAGCTTAGCGATGGAACATTAGATATTCCAATGTCATTCTCACAATAGACTTCGATGAATACAAATTTGGTATATCTCCTTTGACAAATGTATCTACTTTTTCCAATTACATTGTGAAATATAGAGATTTAGTGGCTACACAAACACACAAGGTTTCAATGAAATCAGAGATGTATATATAGCTTTCAGGGTCTACTTCTGGAAATGAGATTCATTAAGAAAACTATAATATTTTAGCAGGGCTCTGAAAGTATATCATTATGCACTGCTCGGAAATAAGTATTTCTCATTACTTTGGACCATGGAGAATTCGAATGTGGACAGTTAGGATTGAAAATAAATTGAAACAATAAAACAGAACCAACAGAACCAACCTGAGCCAAAGCATAGGGCAATGTACAGTACATCCCTGCAACCCTTTCTCTGTAGAACATAGTTCTCTCTACTGCAACCACAGGCTGCACAGTTGAACAATTTTTAACTCCCAAGAATGTAATGCGCTAAGCAAATCCCTTTCAACAGTAAAAAGACCATTGTTGTTGTCCCTGATATGCAGTCAACCTATTTCTTAGTATCTGAGAAGATCGGGAGTCCATAACATACAGAGTATAAGCATCAAACATTTTTGTGATTCGTCAATCCAAACAACTTAATGTTTTGGACAGTAATTCGTCTTACAGAGTTAAATCTCAAGTACATAATTGTGCCAACCTTCCAAAATATTGTTCCCAGCACTAGAGCACACACAAATGTGAATGTGTATCAAACAATTCTATAATAAGGACTTCGCCAGCAAGTCAACCATTGCTTCCGCAGGAAGGAACTAAGCTGTCCAAAGAATGATTGTGAGTACTGGGTTGCAAAATAAATATCCTTCGCTCCTGGAGGTGGAATGCTAAGCTCTTTCACCAATGCTCTGTTTTTCCTTTATAGCGAAGAAACAAATGAAATATTAGAATGTGAGTTTGAAGCTGATATCTTTGTGTCTTGTAAACTTCTTGTAATGCTAAACATTGTAAACATAAGGATTCTGGTGGAAAAATATTGATAACTTTAATGCTTACTTATTGAGGGAAGAGTTCTTGTAATGCTCTGCAAATTCTATCCCCAAACCATGTTCAGCACCAATAGAGCTAACTTCCAGCATCCATGTAGCTGGGTTGTATTTATCTTTGATCTTTGGTACTCCTGGAATGGCCTACAGTTTTTCATGATGAAAATCAGAAAATTAACTCACATTTAGGGATTAAATCAGCAGTGCTAGGTCCCAAACTCTTTTCATTTTCTAATGAATACAAAAATCTGCAAGTCATTAGCTCAAAGTATTCGACAACCTTGTGAGAATTCTGGCCCAGTGGCCCGAAGAAAATGGCTCTCCCTCCTCTTTTCATTAACAGGAGTTGAAGCCATCATTGTAAACTAGAAATCAAGACCAAAATCTGAAACAAACTATACAAGTTGACTTATAATCTAAACCTTAGTTTACCTTGTCAAAAGCTTGAAAGATGTCAATGCTAGGCTGATGAATCATACAGACAACAGTCCTTCCAGTATCTACTGTATTACGAATAGTTCGCATCACAATCGCAGCTGCTCTAGCATCCATACCAGTAGTTGGCTCATCCATGAAAATTATAGATGGGTTTGCAACAAGCTCCACAGGTATTGTTAACCTTTTCCTTTGTTCAGTTGGCAATTTAGTCACACCAGGAAAACCTACCAGTGCATCACTTAAATTATCTAATTCCACAAGTTCCATGACCTCATCAGCAAAGGCCTGCGAATTGGAATATTTTGCAAGTTAGTAACATGACAAGTTGGCATCATGTCAAAATAAAACACTACTGGATGGTAGACCGAAGAAAATGATAGTTGTAGACTTACAATTTTGGTTTATTTGTCAACATCCTTTGGAAGACGGAGAAATGATGAATATAACAAGGACTCCCGGACAGTTACTTGTGGAGAATGTATATCATTATGTTCACAGTAATCGGAAATCCGAGTAAAGGTTTCTTGCTTTTTGGGAAATCCATAGATTGGGATATCACCATCAATGTATCATCCAGTCTTTCTTCCAGCTAAGACACCCATTAGAGTTGTCTTCCTAGCACCACTGACCCCATCAATGTTGTAAGAACACCAGGTCTGAATGCCCCTGTAACATCTTGGAGCAATTGAAGTCTATCTTCAACGACTTGTTCCCTCAATTCCTGCAAACAAATTCAGAACTTTTCAGCCAAACCCTTCAAGTAAGAGAAGGCACACAAATAGGCAATTGCTGAATCACATAATAGAGCGATCTTGGGAATAAAATTCCATACAGGGGGCATGTCAACTAAGTAATTGACATCTTCAAAAGACATGGCTAGTGGTTGAAATGGAAGAATCATTCCTCGTTTTGGAGGAACTCCTGTTGCCAACTCATTATTGCCTTCCAAACTAATTGATTGGATTCTCATACTTTTGACCAGCATTTCGATTGTACAGCCAATAAATGAAAGAATTTGTTATAGAACTGAAAATGATGGAGTTCATCTACCATCTACTCCCCTTAATCTGTTCAAGGAACTTTGAACCACTCTAAGTTAACAGTTGTCTTACAGGTATTATTGTCATCAGAAGAATACTGTCATCTCGATCTCGATGGCTTCCTCTTATGCCCTTTTTCTGTACAATATTGACCAATTCTATCAACTAAAGCCCATTTTTTTAATTGATGGCACAAATGGAATAAAAGAAATCAAATATCAGTGCTCTACAAAACATTATCAACTGACCACCAAAACATACCCATTTCAGAATCGATAGCGAAAAAAAACAAAAACAAAAAAAGAAAGGGCAAATAAAATACCAAATATCAATTATGCACTCCTTGAATGTTTGATGGGAGCAGACAAAGATAACTGCAGCGAGATCAGATTTCTTCAAGGCTCTGAAATTCCTAGTACCACCCCGTGGAGAATATGGAGTTGCCACTCCTTTTTTATTATTATCATTGAAAGTGAAAGTCAGTGTTCTTGTTCTTCTTCCAACTCCCATATTCCTCCTCGATCCACAATGCAAGAACTCTGCTTCAAGAGGGAGTATAGGTTCAGCCCAACGCTATAAATACGTTCCGGTAGTCTCCAGACAGCTTGAGGTTTCCCAAGATCTATGAAAAAACAAACCCCACCTTATTCATATTTGAAAGATGAACAAAACGAGAATAACAAATTAGTAGTGAAGTAACTCACGATTTAGATATTGAAAGAGTACTGAAAATCCCAACAAGGCGCCCGCTCCTAGCCAATACCAATATTCTTATGCAAAGATGCCACGACTCTTCAGCGCAAAAACACCCAAGTTTGTAGTATTATCTGTACCTAGAAGGCTAACACGGTTCCATGGCAACAATCAATTAGATGAATAGAATTGAAAAATCCTCTATAGTCCATAGTTCAAAGACTTCCTCAAGGAAGCTCATTTCAATCCTCGGACATCTGCTGCTTCAGAAAATCAGGGGATCTACGAAGAATAACAAATAGGTAGCACTAATGTAAGTGATCTAATAATGTAAGTGATCTGATAATACAGGCTGGCCTTTTGGTAGTTTTCTGCACCATTTCTCGCCATAGTAAGCCTCCTCCTCTGTCTAATCTCCTCCCTCCATTGCACGCCCGTCCTCCACATACACTCGACAACCTAGTTCTCACTAGCAAGTCGAGTGGCTTCCCTTATTTACCACCTAGATCATCACTAATAGTTTCACGGCTCCGAATTCAATCCAAGATGCTCATTTCGCAGGCTTTGCATCGTAATGGAAGAATGAAACCATGTTAAAAACCTAAACCTAAACATGGCAATTTTCTATTGGCAAGGTGCATGGAAGTTTTTTATTGGGCAGAGGGACGACGCTGTTACAGTGGTCCGAAAACCAACTTCTGAGAGGATGTTCTGTTCAAAGAAAAGATTCAATATCTGAAATACAACAAAAGTAGAGGGAATTGTTGAAGCAGGTTGTGAATAGGTATTTTCTTTTCAATTTTGAATACACCTCCTCAACTTCCTACTGAAGAGCTTGCAGGATTCGATGCTTAAATCCACAGTTGCAGATAGTGACATGAAAAATGCAGCCTCCTCTACACAAGTTAATGCCTCATAGCCAATTGCACCATAGGCTTGCTGCTGAACCCTATTATTGATTCAGGGGTTTTGAATTATTCTAAGCTATACGAGAATGGCAGTTTAGTGGCCGGATCAGCTGTGGTGCCCGATTCTTTTAATGGCAATTTTGCAGAAATTGATGAACAGCTTGCAGAGGGCAGAAGATATGACAACACCCAGACAAGCCTACAAGATTGACACTAACAACAAATTTGCAATAGAAATGAAATTGCACAGAATGAAATCCATGGGCAGTGGAAAAACAAAGTACCTATGTTTTTTTAGTTCTTTGGCTCTTTGAATCAGAATTCCTGCAACTAGAAACAATGCAACTTCTCTGTGCAAACCCAGGCAAACTAAATGTGACCAGTAAACACCATTTATGCAGCAAGGAGGGGCAATTGCCATGACAAGATGTTCAACCACCTCCTCCATGAATAGTAAGCTATCTAATAAATTCAGAATAAATGCCAAACTGAGAAAAAAACACTTCATGTTTCAGATGGGCTCTTTCACAGGACGGGCTCTCCAGAAATCGCCCACGGCACTCCAGAATCGTCAGACAACTACGGTTCTGACCAAATAAACAGTCACGACAAAGCCTATGAACAATGCTGAGAAAAGAGGTGGAAAACACGCGAACACTGAAACTTGCAGGCGAAATGGGAGGACAGTGAAATGGGAGGATAGAGCAAGGCAGCGACCGAAAACCTTCAACCATCAATGCTGTCACTTGCGGAGAAGCCTGGACTGGGTTCTAACCTTTACCTCCAAAACATCCGGAAGGCCTGACTATCAGCACATAGGTTTTACATAGACTCAACTTGAAAACACGCGGAGTACCAGCGGATCACGAAGGAGACATGCGGGGATGGGGGTTAAGTGCCAGGTACAACCATCAATGCTGTCACTTGCGGAGGAGCCCGGACTGGGTTCTAACCTTTACCTCCAAAACATCCGGAAGATTTTCAAAACACGCGGAGGACCACCGAATCGCGAAGAGGACACGCGGAGGACCACTGGATCACGAAGAGGACACACGGAGAACCACCGGATCGCGAAGAGGACACGCGGAGGAGCATGGTTGGTCGAATAGACGATGAAATGAACAGTGTTTTTCCGAAGAACTTCGGAGAAAAATGCCTTACGGCGTAAATATAAAAAACTAGCCATGGTACTTTGGTTGTAATAAAAAAATGTTGTAATGCAAGTGAAATAAGGAGATGTAGTAGTTCTTTCAGTAGTTGTATTGAAAGAAGACATATGAAACTAGAATCACAATTTGAAATGTTGAATCATTAGAGATGTTTACATAATGTCAAATCATCGTGAATGTGAATGTGTATGTGGGAATCTTCATCTAATTATTTGATGGATAATTTTTACAAAAATGCTAAATTGAAGACATAGGTTTATTATCCATATGATGGGAGGAAAAGGGAAATCTTCTTAGCTTGTTGAGGAGTAGAACCTACATATAGAAAGTGGAAGAACTTTTCATACTTGGTCCAAATGATCACAACTATGATAAATTTACATATCCAACAAGAGTAAAACTGATTATATCACACAAAAGGAAAAACATGTTTTAAAGATTAGTGTTAACATACTTGATATTAATGACAAAAGAGAGCATACTGTCCATTGCATAGACAAAATCATTAACAAACCTCGGTGGAAAGATGGTATATTCTAGATAGTAAGCATGTGTGTAGGTAAGGGTTATTTGTGGCATGTACGTAGGTAAACAAAATCATTAATGAACCTCGGTGGAAAGATGGTATATTCTAGTTAGTAAGCATGTGTGTAGGTAAGGGTTATTTGTGGCATGTACATAGGTAAGGTCAAGAGGCTAGAGGACAATCTGAGACATTAACAAAATCTATTCATGACATGTTACCACATAATTCCATTGAGAGAAAATAAATACCATGATTAACTAGTTAACAAAATCTATTCATGGCATATTAGTAGCTAACATCAAGAGGAAAGAGACCAACCTCAACAGCATTGAGAAAACACAAATAATGCAGTAAAAAAATACGATGATCAATTAGTTAAAAGAAATTATGCATATGCAACATAATACAAAATGTCCATAATTCCTTTGAATACTCCTCAAACTTTCAACCGATTCTATGATTTGGTATCTAATATAAACAAGTTGCATTTATTAGGTCAAAATTAGAAACCAAACAACTTACATAAGCTAGACCATTGTTTTCAATATTCAATATTCAATGTGTGGATTACTGTTTGGAGGTCAAAGAATAATTCTTCACCTAAATGACTTGTATTCACCTAACGACATGTTTTCAATGTGTTGTGAACAATTAGTGTTATAAAGAATGTGATATTTGCTTTATCAATGCAAATCTTAACATTTTTTGTTTTTAAGTAGTACCCTGTAACATGTTGATTTTCAATCAACAAAAGTTAGTGTAGATATGATAGATAGGATTGCAACTAAACTATTTTGGAGCCTTCCATGTCAAATGTTACTTCTCTCTTGCTTCTCTCTCATAGTGTTTTTTTGTTCGGAGTAATTTGACTTATCTATGGGAATAGTGCTCCTCCGTTAATAGTGTTCTTTGTTCAAAATTTTCAACACTAAATGTATTCTTTCTTTAAAGCATTTAAACCAAATTATTAAAACTACACAAACACTATCAATTTTAGAGTGGTGTTTATTGAGCCTTATGTGGTTTTATTTGGGCTTTTGTTCTAGAACTTGATCGCTATGTTAAACTATGGCAAACAAGTGATATATGTTTTTTGGAAAGGAACTACATGGATAGGTTTATGGTCATTGTGGTTGTTAACACCCAAAAATGGTTAACTACCTCATCTACCTCACCACATGGCTCATTTGTCCATTTGCCTACCATATTTCACTGAAAATCCCATTAAAAAGCCTCCAAAAGGCCTAAAATGCCTCCAAAAGGCCTAAAATGCCTCCAAAAGGCCAAAAAACCCCTTTTTCCTCCAAAAAT